>OX442355.1:20464614-20727114 GCA_949357725.1 Hyperoplus immaculatus
GTTACCTACGTGTTTGTCACTGAAAACTTTTCACCAGCAAAGGGGAGCTGGGCAAGTCAGAGGTGTTGATGAGCAATTTAAGTAGCCATTTATATTTCATTTCTATCAGAGCAAATCCACTCTTAATTAAAAAAATTCATTGTAAACTACTCAACCTTTACGGGAGACTTGCCAGTCCCGATAATCAGGTGAAGTCATTAATGAGCGACCATAGCGCTTCATTTCTCTCCCCACTAGGCCGCTCTTTCTATAGCATACAGTAGAACGAGGCAAAAAAAAGCATAAGGGAAGTTAGCGGGGAGGAAACCTTTAACACTTGGAGTAATTACTTCTCTTTGTGTCTCTCTTTTTAAATGAATTTGAATTACAGGCGTCAGTGTTGCCTGTAAATGTCCACTTTGTGCTAATATAAAGTAATGTGACTGCTAATGAAGAGGGAATTGAATGTGTGGAGCCAAGTGGTCTCTCCCCTGCTGGCTCACTTACACACTGGTCAAGGATATGTGGCAGGTGTACACACACACACACGCAAATGTAAGCTACTTTGGAGCACCACTAGCTTGACACACACAAATTCACATATATATACATATATATACATACATATATACATACACATATATATATATATATATATATATATATATATATATATACATACATATATACATACACATATATATATATATATATATATATATATATATATATATATATATATATATATATATATATATATATATATATATATATATACACACACACACATATATATATACACACACATATATATATATATACATACATACATACATACATACATACATAGTATGCTATAAGCCATATCACACGAGAGAGTGAGGTTGTGCTTTATATCAGCAGGGATGTTATTCAGTTTTAGAATAATTGACACTTAGTTATTCTCAATAGTTATTATTATTATTATTATTATTATTGACTCTTTCAAAACAAATCAATTTTCTTACCTAAGAAAACAGTTTGACATCATACGCTATTTCTAAACCAAGAAGAAAAGTAAAAAAAAACAAAAAAACAAGGCTTTTTCAGAGAGCTGGCTACACATGATCTGCATGTTACTGATTCAAAAGAAATAGGAAAAAAAGATTGCTTTTGCTGAGATGTGGGAATGTACATGTTAAAGTCTGACACCACTGAGGTATTTCCTCTTCACAGCAAGTCCATTATGTCTGTACAGAGAAATCAGACCAACATCCTGCTCCAACAGAGAGTTACATGTAGTACAGTGGTATTATACAGTATGCTCAGATGTCAAGACACTGGCACACAATAGTAGTTGTCTGTAGCTACAGTTTCTGTAAATAGGAAGGAGTGAGGGTAGAAGGAGGTGTTGCATGTTGCTGGGTGATCCACACCGTCAAATTCAACATCAAATCAGTCACTTATTGTGTAATCATTATTTTATGAATGAAATCTAAGGAGTTTCTCAGAAGTTCCTTTAATAAACTAAACTTTGCTCTGAAAGGTTTTTTGTTTAATATAATGTAGTGTTTGTTTTGACGCTCTTTTACTGTGGCCCTGCTTAAAGTTCATCACAGGAACCTAGAACAGGCAGCAGTAAGTGGACTAGATGCATTTTCACAACCACACCAAACATTGCACTGCACACACATGCTTTCAGCAAATGTGGAAGTACTAAACTAAGTGATGAAAGACGTGGCTATATTAGTGCTCCAATGTTTCATTAGAGAGGGTGCAGATTAGAGTAGTACAGAAAACTGTCAGAATAATGGTCAAACCAGAACTCCCATTGAGTCAAACAATCATGTGCTCTTACACTTCAATATCGTGCAGCAGTGATGCATAGTATGCCGTAGCCTGTAAGTCATGATCTAAAAATACAGATATTATAAGCTACACAATTCAAATGTATCATTGTGAAATACTAATGTAATACATCTGCTAAATGATGAGAATATAATAATTTTAGAACACTAAAACTAAAGTGGATGATGCAAAATAATAAACAAAGAAAAAAGGGCAGAGAGAAAGGTGTGGGCCTGCTTAGTGTAACAATGGAAGTGTTGAACTACATGAAGTCAATGGCACTTGATGTGTAAGAGCACTCAGTGTCCACATGACCAACTAGTGCTTCTAGAGCTCACCCATTAGACCAGGGTTACACTGGATCTGACTCTGGTAAATCAATCCATTGGAAACATTTATTGTTCATGTCTTTGAAGCCTACACACACACAAAAACAACCACCACCACCAACACAAAACGCTAACAATAATCAAATCTCAAGATGAAGGAAATACAGAAAACTTCAAATTATTGTGTTATTCCATTCAATAAATCAGTGAAAAATTTAAATATTTTCAGCGCTGAAGCACAATTTGAACAATTGACAAACAGAGATGCTGCACACACTCTATCAGTAACATGCTCATACCTCCTTAGTGGTTCATCTCATTGCAGCCGCCATTTTGGGAGATCTCAGACGAAGCACAAAAATACCCTAAAATGTCTGCCACACAAAATAAACTCAGGAAAACCTACTCCATGTTACAAAAATATAAAAATAACCAATAGAAAAAACACACACAAAAAAAATCCAATGCTTGGCTTATGTTGAAAAAAGTTCCCGTTAATATTTCCATCTAGAGATGACTTTCTGTCTTGCTGATTTGATGAGTTTTCCCTGGTGTCTTGATGAGCTTTGTGAGAACTCATTGCTCTGGAAGCACAATAATGTCCTGTCCCCCTCTCTCTCCATCTCTCACTCTCTCTATCCATCTTTTCACTGATGTGTGTGTGTGATAGAGGCCTCAGTCAGACACCAAGCGCTAACCTTTACTGCATTGGCTCACACTTAATCCCCTCACCCTGGGGTGACTGCCACACACACACACACACACACACACACACACACACACACACACACACACACACACACACACACACACACACACACACACACACACACACACACACACACAATGCTTCTACCCCACTGTTCCTTGTGCAAACAGTAAGTAGAACTAAATGTAGCAATACACACACTTGTTGCATTAAGAGTAATCCAACTCGATGTTTTAACATCACTTTCAAATTAAAGCAATTCGGAAACATATTGTGAACCACATCTATGTGCATGTATATTTGCTTTATCGTGCATTTTCTAATGTATCCCATTTTAATAATACAGCAGCTAAACATGAATAACCAATTTGAGAGTTGTACTATATGGTCTATATGATATGTATGGGTTTAATAAATGGAGCATTGTTAAATCTTAATGCGATGCGATTATTCCTTTCTGCATTAATACCAGTGTCAGAATTGTCTCTATTATCAAATAATTTTGGCCACAGATCATTTAATGTTAATATAGACAACTGTTAATGATATGAAATAAAATGTTATCGAACAGGCGTAATCAATACATCGAGCCAGAACAATATCGACAAAACTGAATTAAAAAATAAATATAATATATTTGGGAGTGCAACAGATCTGGAACCTGGGAGGCTTTACTTTAAACAAATGGTTACACATGTTTATAACACAGGCTTAAATATACAGAAAAAGGAGACTTTCCTAACACAAGTTTGTTTGAAATAAAACCCCTTCTTCATTTCTGGTAGATTGAGAAATGTGTGTGCAACGTCTGAGCAAACATAAAATACATTATGTATTGTACTGTGCCATTTCATTTAATATTATTTTTGATTTGATTTTATTTCAATGTATTTGAACCATAGATCTGGTCTCATATGTATTGTATCATGTGTAGCTGCATTAACACTGCCATCTTAGTTGTTATGTGTCTGGTTTAAAGTGTGTTGTCCCTGAAAGAGCATTGAATAAACCCTTACACAGAGAAGCTTAAATCCTATCTGTACGCACACACACACACACACACACACACACACACAGAGGGTTGTAGTCATGATATTGTCTCTTACTAAGCAACAATGCTAACCACTGCTGGAAGCTTGGACATGAAAACACACACACTGGTTCACACGCTCACAGTGTCACACAGTGTGTCCCCCCCACACACACACACACACACACACACACACACACACACACACACACTCTCTCTTTGAGAGCCTCAATTGGAGGGCGGGTGCAGCGGGTAGTGAGACCCCTATGTGGAGCTTTGGATTATGGGATAGCAGCATGATGCAAGGCAAAGAGAGAGAGATAGGTATGAATGATGGAGGGAAAGAATAGGGAGAAGGGAAGGATATGGAGGTAGAGGAGAAGGGATGAAGATACAGAAGAGGGATGGAGGGAGAGAAGGAAATGGAAGGAAAGAAAGAATTAAGCAACGAAAGGGGAGAGATGGAATAAAAAAGAAAAATAGGAATTAAATCAAAGCCACTTACATGTGCTGTGTTCCACTCCTTCAATGTCACAAGCCACTGACGGAGAGATGGAGCAAACTGTTGTGAAGGAGGGCGGAAGAGAGAGAGAGAGAGAAGGAGTCAGGTCAGGTCACTCATATTCCACTGAAAGACTTTTTTAAAATAAACAAAGAAAATGAAAGATGATGGAATGATTTACTTCTTTTTTACTGGCCTTATATTTCAGTGTAATAATATATGTTAAAGAAATATAGAGCTGACTGCTGGCTTTCTTTAAAAAACAGTTTTTATGTCAGAAAAGTATCATTCAAGAATTGAAAGGTTTGAAAAATGTGCTCGAGAGGTGGAGCTTTAAAGATGAACATGTACTCTATCATAACCTCATGCTCTAAGTGTTTATATGTATAAAACTATAGTTATATATCAGTGCATCATATGACCCCCTAGTGTGTGTGTGTGTGTGTGTGTGTAACAGTTATGCAGAGACCTCCCTGCCAATAGCAGCTCTTTAGCTCCATCTATTGATGGGGATATTAAGTAAGACATGCTGAACCCTTTCACTAACAAGTTACATGAAGAATTACAAGTGCCTCATCAAATCAAATGTCAAACAATTGGAAGCAATTCCAATATGAAAAAAAAATATTTACTAAATATGTACATTTAACATTTCAATGTAAACTATTTATCTATACAGCTATGTATTTATCTACCCATCTATCTATCTATCTATCTATCTATCTATCTATCTATCTATCTATCTATCTCTCTATCTATCTATCTATCTATCTATCTCTCTCTAGATGTTTTCCACGTGAATCAATTGTTCAAATTCCTTCAAATTAAATGAATAACATGTTCATATTTCAGGTTGGCTGACTGCCAGGTTTGTCTTTGAATTAATCATTTTGAAACATTGATTATTTGATCAGTCTCATAACTTTTATGGACCAAACTTAACATGTTTACACTTTCAACTGAGAATTTTAATATTTATTTTAAACCTTTATTTATACAGGTAGGCCTATATCCCATTGAGCCCTAAGACTCTTTTGCAAGGGAGACCTGTTTTCCTTTCCCACGTTACCATTCCCACACACATTCATACACCGATAACTATCGACATTCACAATCTCAATGAGACTTTTTCCTGGTTAAATAAAGGTTAAATAAAAAAATAAAAAATATAGTACTTCATGAAACAAAGCCCTGTATATTATATATAGTAGGAAAATAGTAATACACCAGTTGTATTTCTGAAATGTTTGTTCCCAACTGACCTACATTCTGGTGATAGTTGCAAATGTGTGAAGTCAGTCCTGCTAAAAGATCACAATGTGATTGCTAACCGTCTATATCTATAGATATAGAAATAAAGAGTAATTTCACAGACAGCACACTCTCTGTGATCCTGGACTAGATTTAGAGGGCTGCACATGGAGGAGTAAACCGTCAGCTGTTAGCGGCCTCAATCCATAATGTTGAGCAGCTGGATGGATTTCTTTAAACAAGAGAATGGATGGCAGCACACGGACATTTGTGTTCTTCCTGGGCAATACCAATACTGTTCATTCTCATAGTCTGGACTACAGTTTGAAGGCTACAACAACAAGCTCTTTGTATCATGTGATTGTAGATATGCAGTGCTGAACACAGATGTGATGTATGTGATGCACACTTCTTCATAAACATGTACTTTTCTTAGGTCTGGGTTGAGATTTTTTAGCAAATTAATAAAGAGAGTTTATGACAGATGCTTGTATTTGTCTTGTACTGCCTTGTCTTTGATTGAAATTCTGGCAATTCACACATGTGTCACGGGAGGTTTTTTTTTTTGTCTGCAGAGCTTGCTGTAATGCCCCTCCCCCAGGCCTGGAGTGGCTAATCGGCAGCACACCGGGAGGATTCCCAGTGGGCCGCTCTGCTTTTTGGCTGCGTGGGGCCGGTGTCATGGCACTGGGTTTAATATCATTATACAGATGGGCATTAGTTTGTCTTGTTTCGTGCATATGAAAAATGCTAGAGAAGTTACTGCTAATTCAAACTGAACATTTCGTACAGTGTCAGCTTCACATTAAAAGCATTTAATTGGTGAAACGTGAGTCAACTTTTATTTTGAAGCAGACAGGAGCTCAGCGTAGCTCTTCTCTGTGGCTGTCACTAGACTAACAGCATTCTTCCATGTGGGAGATGTAGCCTACGCGGTGGAGTGTGAGTCCTCCACAGTCTGAAATAAGCCATGGAGGAACTATCCCAAAACATTCACAACAACCAATTTAGTTTGAGCTAAGTTGTACAAATACTTATAGGCCTACTAAATAGCCCACTAATATGTTAAATAAGCCTATATGTTATCTGATGTATAGGTTGGTTTTCAAAAAAGAAAGAAAAGTTCCAATCATGTTTGTGTAGGCCTATGCTGTGAATGATCTAGTTCTAAGTGTAAAAAAAAAATCGGTATCGGTAGGTCAGACTCAAAAACGTCAATCGGAATGACCATGAAATTTGCTATGGTTTAACCCTGGAACATCGCCAGAGAATCTGACCCGAAGCATGTCCGGAAATGTTCTTGTTCACACGTAATACATTGTGAAGCAACACTTATTTGCACTGAATTGGAAATTATGATATTAAAAGATAAAAAATTACAATGAATTACAAGACTGTAGAGAACTGTACACTATTGCAGACTTACATACTAATGAATTATGGTGGGCCGGTCTGAGGCATGAAACGCCAGGGCGGAAAATGAGTTTCACTCCGGCCCTGCCATCACCAATCAGAGTGCAGCCAGAACTGCTGGTGATCAAGGCAACATAAAGGTTTCAACATTTTTATCAACTGTCTCCTTGTAGATTTGTTGTGGCTGGACAATAGGGGAGTACAGCATCGCCACTTTGAATAAAACCCAGAGCGATATAATGGAAGTAATTGTCTGTATTTTATTACGCAAAGGGAATAAAGTTGATTCATTCTAATCATGCAAAGAGCCATGCAGTTGGACCAGTGCTGCTGCAGCCAGTCAGCTCCAACACCTGCTCATTAAAGACATGGAAAACATGTCCGACACACACACACACACACACAACACATCCCACTAAGGGCCTCTTGTTGGCAGGTGACAGCTCAGTGGATGGGCCCCTTAGCTAGCTTCCTATGTCCTGAGGGGGGGCTGGGGTTTGTACCGAGTCAAGGGAGCTTCCCCTCAACCCAACCCAGGCTTAATGGTGTGGAGCGAGCCCCTTCACTCCTGCTGCTATACAAGCATCAAAACTATGGAAGTAGAGCCCTGTGCTCAGTTCCACTCTGCTTAACAGGTGCAGGGTGTGAGCCCAAAGAAAGTTCTTCAGTACACACACACACACTCTCACAGGACTGCCACCTCTTGTCAAGTACATTGTGAAAGCACTGCATGAGTTTTAGTTCCTCCGAGGAAAACACTTTGTATTTGCAGAGGTTGAGGGTTGTGTGTGTGTGTGTGTGTGTGTGTGTGTGTGTCAGAGCAGGACATGGTAGCGATGACAGAAGTTTAATCCCTGTGGTTTTCTTGGTTTGAGTTTAAACAAGGAAGCGAGTGAGAGTGTAGTTGGTAACACTAACATGACACTAGTCCTCACTTTAGATGAGCTCACACACCATACTTTACTAATAATAACTACCTGGGTTAATCATGAATTTCAGTATTAATACGTTTTTATAAAACATCTATTACCGATTCACAAACCATTTATGCATGTCTAAATCAGTATAGGTATAAATGCATGCATAAATGTTCATCTAAATAGTTTATTAATCATTTACTGACACTTTCTGGATGATCTTATGAACCATTAATATATCATATATTACTGGCTTTTAAATGAGATTATACTTGGTGAATCCATCACCTATAAAGTATGAAGATAACATCATTACATACATTATAGTTTATTAATCAAGCATAAAACATGTATAACTTTTTCTATTAATGACGTACTAATAATGCTTTAGAAATGATGAATCAAGCATATACTAAAACTTAACTCAACTAGTGTGTAGTCATGTAAGAGTTACCGTGTATAGTCAACTCCTTCTTTTACAAAGTCTTTACCTGGCTGGAACTGCTGTCAAATGAAAAGTCCCTGTCCAAGAAGCAGGCCAGGAGCTGTCTCCTCTCAGTGTGTGAGACAGAGCACAGTGAGGATATAGGCTATGGGCTGGGATTGGGACTTTGATCAGAAAATCCCTTTCCAGCAGCCGGTGTGTGTTCCATCTCTGACATGGAGGTTTTGGGCCTGACCACAGTCACTCAATTCATATTTTTTATTTATTTATTTTTTTATTCTATTGGAGGTTAAAATGTATGAATAATCAGGGGTGCGGCCTTTTGAGTGACAGCTAGCCGCTGGCCCTCACTTTGCCTCCGAGGTATACATCAGCTAGATAGGCGTATCTCCCTCCCCCCAACGTCAAAATCTGACGTCCTCCCTCCTACATACTCAACATGTATATACTCCATACTGTCTACTTAATGATCGATTGTGTATGCGAGGTTTGTCGGACCGTTTACACTGAAGTATTCAGAAGCATTAAAGAATTTTAAAAAAAACTTCTGTGTCGTTTGAAAAGACGCGATGCATTGTGGAGGGGTTGAGTAGAATAAGTAGCCTATCGATCCATACACAAAATCTTCCTGGAGGTAAATACTCATCTGGACATTTCTCGCCTGCACAAACTCGCAAACACAACCACCACATACTCAAATTGACGTCAAAATTAGTATGAGTAGGAGTACTTACATGAAATTTGCAAACAATGCTGCAAATAATGGTCAACTGTATAGAGGGTCCTGTTTATCACTCTCTGTATAGAATAATACCCGTTCCCATATACTGTATATTTAACCTTTTCATTTAGGGATATGCACCAAACTCTTTAACCACAAAACTGAAACAATGAAGATGTTACATTTAATATTTTAACACAGGGATCAACCCATAGACATATCCTCCAGATAGAGTAATCAGACAAGATCATTTGCTTTCCAACTGAAAATGTAAGGTGAAATAATTCTGTAAAACCTATTTCTTGGACCCTTTAGGGGACCTGCATTTCTAGGGCAGTTGTCCACTTTTCCCAGTTGGCAATAAAGCTCTGAACACAATTCTAGAAATAGATTAGTCAGTTCCAGTTTCCCTCCTCCTACGGTAACTGTCTCTGGAAGCATGGGCCAACATGGCCTGGTGAGGTGAGGGTGAAAATAGATGAATAAATACCAGTATAACACACACACACACACACACACACACACACACACACACACACACACACACACAGTTTGACCGTTGGACGAGAGCCACAGGATTTCTGTCATCACTTGCAGCCTCCTGTTTTTCACACATGTTCTACAGTGGAAGATCACAGGTATTTTCAGAGCACAATGAAACTCCTTGTTCATGAGAAAAATAGATTTTTTTTGGGAACACAAAGCAAAGCTCTATAGCAGCGCTGTGCTGAGCTGCTTGTTGAAAGTTTGACCTAGAAGTATACTTAACTGATGGTCGACTCCTGAAAATACATTGAGCCTCAAGCAATAGCCTTTTTCATTTGTTTTATTCATCCCTAATCTCTCCCTTTTTTAAGATAGTACAGAGTAAAGGTCCACAGGTCCGATTTGAACCCGCGAACCACTGCAACCAAGGCTGGAGCCAATATGGTATGTGCTCTATCCACTACGCCACCGGAGCACCCCCTCTCCCTTTTTTCAATTAAGTTTGCTCATACTACTGTAGGGGAGAACGGGGTAAGTACGCACACTTTTTACTCTAGTGAGAATTGCTCATCACCTAAACATCTTTCAATAGTCATTCCTAAATACAATTGAAGCTTAAGGTGTTGGCTTGAAATGTGCACCCCTCGCTTTTTCTATCTTATTGTAATAAAGAAGAAATTAATCATCAAAGACACCCTTACACATTGTGACAACCAACCCCATCAAGGGGTCGGTTGTCACACACTATGGGGTTGTTTGTCACAGTGGTATCTTAGTGGGAATAATCTTAAAAAGAAGGCAATACATTAGAACTAAATTTGAAAGTTTAATTGCATTGTCAAGTTGACAAATAGGCCTACAAAACTTATTGTAGCCTTGGCAGCTGGTCTAGTTTTGGATGCACTGGGTTGTTTTGATTTTGTTGTCCTTTTTTCTTTTGCATGCTAGCTGCCTTTTCCTGCTCTATTCTTTCCTTCTCTGGGTTGTCAGTGAGGATACAGCTTGACAATTTCTTTCGTTATTGGGTTCCTTTTCTGGCTGCAGCCTTTGGATAACATGTGACAACCAACCCCCCAAAAAATGTGACGACCAACCCCAACTTGAATTTCTTGCTAGCATCAAGGCCAACAACCATCTGACAACTACACTCAACAAAAATATAAATGCAACACTTTTGTTTTTGCTCCCATTTTTCATGAGATGGACTTAAAGATCTAAAATTCATTCCAGATACACAATTGTACCATTTCTCTCAAACATTGTTCACAAATCTGTCTAAATGTGTGATAGTGAGCACTTCTGCTTTGCTGAGATAATCCATCCCACCTCACAGGTGTGCCACATCAAGATGCTGATCTGACATCATGATTAGTGCACAGGTGTGCCTTAGACTGTCCACAACAAAAGGCCACCCTGAAATGTGCAGTTTTGTCTCACAGCAAAATGCCACAGATGCCACAAGCATTGAGGGAGCGTGCAAGTGGCATGCTGACAGCAGGAATGTCAACCAGATCTGTTGCTCGTGCATTGAATGTTCATTTCTCCACCATAAGCCGTCTCCAGCAACTTCGCACAGCCATTGAAGAGGAGTGGACCAACATTCCACAGGCCACAATTGACAATCTGATAAACTCTATGCGAAGAAGATGTGTTGCACTGCATGAGGCAAATGGTGGTCACACCAGATACTGACTGGTTCTGAGTCCCCAGACCACCAATAAAGCAAAAAAAATGCACATTTCAGAGTGGCCTTTTATTGTAGACAGTCTAAGGCACACCTGTGCACTAATCATGATGTCAGATCAGCATCTTGATGTGGCACACCTGTGAGGTGGGATGGATTATCTCAGCAAAGCAGAAGTGCTCACTATCACACATTTAGACAGATTTGTGAACAATGTTTGAGAGAAATGGTACAATTGTGTATCTGGAATGAATTTTAGATCTTTAAGTCCATCTCATGAAAAATGGGAGCAAAAACAAAAGTGTTGCGTTTATATTTTTGTTGAGTGTAATTAGCTTGCTAACCACAATCTAAACTATAGTTTACCCTTCACACTTTTAATGGGTAACAAGTGTTTTGTTAAAAACCCATTGTGTAAAAGCCTAGAAGAAAAATACAGAGGAGCTAAATATTTTCAATTTGACATGAAAAACACAAACAGTCCTCTCACCTCAAATTCAGCAGTCTAACTCCAAAGAAGACTATGTAGGTGACCTCTGATCCCAATTCTGGATATTTACATACCAAAATGTCACAGACAGCGCCTTCTGGTTCCGAGATATAACGATTGTGACAACCAACCCATGTGACATATTACCCCGTTCTCCCCTACTGTAATAATCATTAAAGAGATCCTATTATACTACTTTTCTGGTCTTAATATCTTCTTTTACACTGCTATAGAGCAACCTGACACGAATCACATCACAAAAAACTATGAAGATTTTCGGGAAGCTCTTTCTCTTATTTTGGCGATCCAGCACGTCCTGTCAACACTTGAGTGTGTGTGCTTCGGCCATCTCCGCTCCCTCCGCCTGTGCTTCGGCCATCTCCGCTCCCCCCCCCCCCCCCCCCCCCTCCTGCAAACCACTCCGTTGTGATTGGTTACCTTCCTTCCGGAACACTTTCAGTGGCGGGAAGCGCGAGCATGGACCTATAAGGGCGCGAGGCAGACGCGAACAGGGAAGTGACAGCATTACCATACATGGAAACATCCGCGTGGAGACGTCACAAAGTTTTATGCGACGTCACAAATTATGAAAGGGTAGACCGCTTTGAAGACGTGACTTCTCGACTGGCTAGAATAGTGTTTAGTGCTCTGCACAGACACCCCAGACGGTCAGCAGGGAATACGTCGAAATGCATGTAAGTCATTATTTGATAATTTAGTATGGTTAAGCATGACTATAAATCATCATAACAACGTTTATAGGTCATAAAAGTCAAAAAGCATCATAGGTCCTCTTTAAAGGAATGCTAGAAGATAATGTTGAGTTAGTTGAAAGTTATATTTACTGATTATTTCTTCATATTCATAGTTAAAGTGACTATGAGGAACCTTTAAATGTTTCATGAAACAGTCTAATTTTTCCTCTGATGATCATAAATTACCTGTAACATAATCGTTTCATTATATGTTATATTTCAACACATTTACTAGGTGGCTCCAGTTTAATTTAATTCTTTAACAGGTGCATTGCTTTATTCGTATAAGTGTATATCATTCTGCCTTAACTACATCACTCACTAAAGCTGTGATGGAAAAGTAATTGAAAATATTCACACAGATCTTCTGGGAGAAGCTGCTTTTTTACCGCTGAATTATTACAGTTACAATCCACTAACAATGTGCCATTCACACACACACACACACACACACACACACACACACACACACACACACACACACACACACACACACACAATATAGAGTTGAAAGCCACCCCTCTCAAAGGATCAGAAGAGATTCAGATGAGGGTTGCGTTCCGAATCGCATACTTTCTACTATATAGTATGTAGAAAAAAGATTTAGGATGTCCCGATTCTTGTGGCCAGATTTAGGATGGTTAGAAGTACCCGGACGTCCTACTTCATGCGGCCAAGATTGTTAGTGTTGAAAAGTGCATCCTATTTGGGCGATTCTGACCCACAATCCAGTGCGCACGTGAAGTGACGTCACATCGACGAAGCCTCCATATGAAAACAAATGGGGATGCGACGGATATAAAAGTAAAAGGCAAGATCAAGGCGCAATGTTATGATGAAATAAGAGAGTAAAGTATGTCCCAATAGTATGCCTACTGCATCCTAACTAGATTCTTTTTATCGTCGGATGTAGTATGTAGAATAGAAAAAAGAAAGAGTATGCGATTCGGAACGCAACCAGTGTTTCTCTCACAACACTGCGCTGCAGTAAAACTTCCTCCCTGTCACTTCACTCATTCACTGTGGTTCCTGTTCCTTTTTTTCTCTCTGTGTTCCATTATCTCTCTATCATACAAGTTGAAATCATTCACAGTAGGACCCTGACTGGACATCAAGTCCTTTGAAACATGCCATGTTTCAACGCACATAGTTTATCATAGACCACACACACACACACACACACACACTGTTTTCACCTCTTTCCGTCTGTTGGAACTACTTCCAAGAAGTCATTGTAATCCAAATCACTTTGTCAACATTTGTGAATATCAACCTACTATTGGTAACCTGTCTGTGCTGTAAGAAAGCATCTGTTGTTTACACACAGCAGAGGCTCAGAACATGTATGTGTACACAAAGTGGCTTGGAGCGAGAGACATTCGGTCTCACTACCAGCGCTGGGTTATTGATGTGCTGGGTGAGTATTTCAGCTATTTTCAGCTCACCTCAGCTAAGTTAAAATCTCATATTGTATTCTTTGGGCTTGATCACTTCATTAAAAAAATAAATGCATTCCCTTTGAGTTGGAGAAGTCACTGAGACCTTCATAGGAGACAGTGAAGGCCAATGCAGAGGTTGAGAGCAGGCTGGAGCTGTGGTAGGGATTATACTGCCATCTGGAGGCACACAAACACACAGAACATCCAAACGGATCTCACTCAGCACACTCCAAACATAAGTGTGGTAATAAGGTGAAGATGAGCTTCTTAAGAGTTGTATTCAGATGTATCACAAAATATTAAGTACATTTTGCATTTCATTTGGAAATCAAGGTCTCACAGTCTGGAGGAAGAGTGCAGAGGCACATAATCCAAGTTGACACAGTCAGTGATGATTTGGGTTACCATGACCAAGACTTGGCACCTACCACTGTCAAAACCACTAGTAACTGGTTGGCTGACCATGGTACCACTGGGCTTGATTGACCAGACAACTCTCCTGACCTGAACCCCATAGAGAATCTATTAACCAGAGGAAGATCAAGTCAAAGTTAAAGTTTGTTATTGGCAGTTATGATATATGCAAGACATACATCAGAATCGAAATGCATTTTGATGTGCAGGCTGAGTATTGAATAAATTAAGAGATCTTGGTTCAGAGTTCTTAGGCCACAGTTCTTGGGGGCAATGGGAGGCGGGTTCACAGTCCAATGTTTGTGGGAGCAGAGGGAAGAGAAGGAAGAGAGGGGAGAGAGAGTTAAGCTTCCTGACAGCTTGGTGGAAAAAGCTGTTACCCAGTCTGGTGGAGCCGGCCCGCAGGCTGCGGTACCATCTCCCCGATGGCAGGAGGCTGAAGAGGCTGTGAGAGGGGTGGCTGGGGTCAGCCACAATGCTGGTTGCTTTGCGGGTGAGGCGGGTTGCATATAGGTCTACAAGAGAGGGGAACGGGGCACCGATAATCATTCCAGCAGCCTTCACTGTGCGCTGCTGGGTCTTGCGGTTGGCAGCAGTGCAGCTCCCATACCACACAGTGATGCAGCTGGTCAGGATGCTCTCGATAGTGCCTCTGTAGAAGGAGCACATGATGGATGGGGGTGCTCGTGCTCTCTTCAGCTTGCGGAGGAAGTAGAGGCGCTGCTGGGACTTCTTGGCCAGTGATGTGGTGTTGGTTGTCCAGGAGATGTGAACCCCCAGGAACTTGGTGCTGCTCACTCTCCCCACAGTAGCACCGTTGATGGTCAGTGGGGGTTTAGAAGTGGGGACTCTCCGGAAGTGGACAACAACCTCCTTGGTCTTGTCGATGTTCAGGAAGAGGTTGTTGTCTCAGCACCAATTGGCCAGTTGATGAAGAGGAGACACACCAGACCCAACAATACAGACCTCAGCATTGCCACAGGCTGATCACCTCCATGCCGTGCTGCATTAAAGCAATAATTCATCTTAAATTAGATCCCAGACCAATTGATGAATTGATGTATTTTGGATGAGATGCCGGATTTTGGATTTTCATGATAATTTTATTTTATTTATGATCAACTAAACTTAACAAAAAAAAATTCTACAATTTGTAAAATATGGATTTCATCAAATACTGAATGCAGCTAATTTTTATCCATGTGTGGCATTATAAGGGAAGTGAAGCACAATTAAAGAAGGGAACATTTAAAATAAAATGGGTAATGATCATAAATGAGGAATATCTGGAATAGTGGATGATAAAATAAATGTATTGCAAATATATAGAGAATAAAAACTCGGACAAGGGACGCTGAACAGGAAGACTTATTGCTGACACACATGCACAAAAGGTTGGGGCTAACCCCTTTTAAGAAGTGTAATAATGACACAGCAGTGACCCGCCACCTCTACATGTGTTTGTGTCTAAAAGAAAGCCCTGCTAAAAGCTGCTATTTAACCAAGACCAGCTCCCATCAGTAATGGGCTTCTTCAGCTCCTTTATAGTTAAACTGTGAAAAGAGCTCTCATTTCATGTCTTCTTTCTCACCAGTGTCACTACTAATAAGGAAGGAGAAGCTGCAGCGCACGCACATACACACACACATACACACGCACAATACAGTGTGACCCGGTGTGGGCTGACCTTGACATTTTCCTCTCCTCTAATACTCTTTAAATGGGCTGCAGAGCTGGTGAACTCCTGTATGTCTCCACAGGCAGCCATTATGAGGCAAAGAGCAAAAGCAGAGGGCAGACCAAGACATTTCATCTCCAGGTGTCAGCTCGGCTGGTTGTCCTCCCATGCTCTCTCCCTATTCTCTCTCTCTCTATATTTCTTTTGAACACAGTTTCTCATTTAATTCCTGCTATTTTAAAATGTAGTTTAGAATAAGAGAGACAGGTAGAGGGGGAGATATGTGTTGTTCATATAATTAGAGGTCCAGGCCCCAAGCCCTGCTAAAAGGCCCTATTACCCATCATGTTTCAGCTTGTACTGATTCATTCCTTCCTTACCATTTAGGCTTGTTTGTTTGTTTGACCAATTTCACAATGCTGACTGTAAACCTGCATAGTCCCCAGGCTCACACATATAGTATCTATCTATCTATCTATCTATCTATCTATCTATCTATCTATCTATCTATCTATCTATCTATCTATCACATTTCTTTGTATAAAGTTATACAGAGAACCGTTAAGTGGGTTTAGATAGCTGATATCTAAATCTACAACAGCCATTCAATCAATTCTAAATGACCTTCAATCACCGTTCTTAACATGAAATGAAACGAGTTGATTCAGCTCCATGTTCCTTTTAGAGGATGTAGTAGTGTGTGCTACTGTTGAAGTGTCTCTATTTGTTTGCCCAGTGCTTGAAAAATATGTATAACTGAATAGCCATTTGCCAATGTATACCTACTTTGCAACAAGAAAGTAGCAATCCCACAATATAAAAACCCTAGTACACAGACAAAGCCGATATAGAAAAAAGTCAAGCTATGGTCGACAGATCATAAACGTATGTAAGGGGTGCCTGGTAAAAGTGCGTATCATGTTTTCTAATCCCTGTTAAGTAGGTGGTGTTAGAAGCTTGGTAACATAGTGACTGCTTGTTGTGAAGTTGCTAACTAAGCTAGCTCTCATTGCTCTAATAGTTTGAATACTGCCTGGCATAAACCACAACTTCCAGCTTCATCCTGTAAAGTAACCCCATCTCATCTAAACTCACAATACCTCACGTTTTTTCCCCCACAAACCTCTTTACAGCCATCCGTCCACTATCCATCCATCAAACCTTCCTTTCCATCAATGTGTTGCCAGTGGTCGTGGTAACAAACCCAGGACTGATGATGTAATTATCATTACATACATTCCAATTTAAATGCTAATGCGTCTGGTAATTATTAGTAATATTATACAAACCCACACACACACACACACACACTAACTATCATAGACATACAGTATATAGGTATGAACACCAACTCATCTCACACACACTTATTAATAACAAGATTAAATAACATGTACTTATAATGAAGTCTGTGATAGCTGGCTAGCACTCAGTCATTAGTGTGAATAAATGCCCCTTATAGGTAATTATGAACATGTTTCAAACCTTTGATTAAAAGACGATTCCTGATTTGTTTTATTCTCAAGAACATAGTCTTAAGAGTTTTACTTTGACAATAAATGCCACAACTCTATCAGTGATGCTAGCTCAGTGAATGTCACTGATCCCTGCTGTGACTGTATAGGTCCCATAGCTGTGAAGAACATTAGTAGCACCAGTATAAAAGATCCTCCAAGGAAGGAGTTAATCACTAGGTCCCAGATGTGCTGGGGGAGGGGGAGGGGGGGTGGGTTGGGGTAGGATTGTGTATTGAAGGACAGGCGAAAGCATGGACCAGTATCTTTGGTCCAGGTTAGGGATGTCCATGGTTAACTGGTTAACCGTTAACCGTTAAGAAGATCTTTAACCGGTTAATACTAAAGGTTAAACGGTTAAAAAAAATTAAATCACCTTAATTTTGAAATCCAAACTCTTGTTTTGATATCGCGAAACCGGATGTAAGAATGCCAACTGTCGGTAAAGAATGAAAAGAGTCTTGTAGACTTGTAGACTACTCTCAACTGTATAATAGGTCCATGGTACGCTCCCGGAAAGATAGCCAGTCAAAACTTATGGTCACAACACTCCCCTGCCATGTGTTTGTATAATTTAATTAACAGTGTGGGCTCCCGCTAGCTTAACATAGCGCTAGCATTAGCCTTCTTGAGGTGGATGCTGTCCTGCATCTATCACCGTCTCAGTGAGTGTGAGAGAGTGACAGACAGGCAGTGAGTGCCCCTGCCTGCACAGACAGAGAGGTCTGCCATGCTTGTGTGCGAGGATCAATAGCGAAAACAAAAGCATAAGGTACCGTTATGCGATACTGATAACGTCGGAGCTTATCAATACTACGGTCTTTCAAAATGTTGCCCCGTGCTCAGCACCACTTAGCACCGGGTTTCGGTAGGCTACGCATCCCCTAAGCCTGTGTGTGTGTGTGTGTAAATGTCCTTTTTCAGTCACTTATTTCACTTTCTGCTCCTACATTCGCATACTAGACTCTTCTCACAACAGACAAGGTGCCGTGTGAATGTCAAAATGTATGTGAAATTAATATGCAGGTCCTTGGAACAAAAAAAGGTCGGGAGCCCTGCTATAATGCTTCATGTATTTCACTATAAATAGGCTACATTAAATCTTAACGGTTAACCGGTTAATAACCGTTAATTCTTGTGGTTAACCGGTTAAAGAAAAAATTCTAAATGGCCATCCCTAGTCCAGGTTATTTTGAAATTTGATTCTTTGACACATCATTTTAGTCATGTTATGGTCTCTAGATCATTTGTTTAATTGAAAGAGAATAGTAAGGGGGCGCTCGTGATGTAGTGGTTACAGCGTCCCCCCTAGGGGCACAGGTCTCGCAGCAGACCAGGGCTCAAATCTGACCCGTGGTCAGTTCTCTACATGTCATTTCCCCTCTGTACCCCATTTAATCTCTGTCTCTCTGCACTGTCTATAGAGCCTTGAAAAGATAAAACATAATAATAAAAAGAATAAAACAGATTATTTGGGTATACAGGTGCATCTCATATAATTAGAATATCATGGAAAATGTCATTTATGTCAGTAATTTTTTTTTTATTTGAAAGTGAAAGTGTTTCATTTTGTCAAGCTTGTGTAAATCAAAAATCCAGCACCTCAAAATGTAAGAATATCACATAAGACAAATATAAAAAAAAATATTTATAATAAGGAAATGTGGACCTCCTGAAAACTATGTTCATTTATGTACTCAGTAAAATCCAGTTTGAAGTTTCCAAAGTTGGTGATGATTTGGGGCTACCATGTTATCTGCTGGTGCTGGTCCACTGTGTTCTATCAAACTCTCTTTGTTTGAGAGAGTATAAGTCTGAGCTTTCCTCTCGTTAGTTCATTGTCAGTGTCCTTAAGTTCATATGTAATGGTTATAAATGAGTGAGGGGGCTGACCTATATCTGGAAATGGCGGATAACTTGGTATAAGTGGTGTGACCAAAATGCCCCCAACCTTAATTCACCTTAAAACAGCTGGGATCATATTCGGCACCTTGCATATTTGTATTGCCACAGTTCACCAATAACCATTCACAACCAAACCATAAAACAAAAAAAAATCATCCTTCAAATACCTTAGAGTGTACATGGACAGTGCCCTGTCCTGTAGCCAGCATGTGGACTACATCTGCAGCAAGGTGCAGCAGATAATCAACTTTTTTAGGAGGATCCGTGTAGTAGAGAGTAGGCACAAACCACCAGGAAACAAGGCTTTGTTTACTTGACCTTATTTAACAAGCAAAGCGGGTTTGGTCGGGGTGATTGGCCATGGTTCTAGACAGACAAAGAAAGAGATCAATTACAATCTCTCTCTTGACAAACATAAATGTGGCCTTTAAATCAAATGAAATACTTTGACATTGCAGTACCTCATAACATAATGTGACAAAGTAAAGATTGGCCATTCAACCATCACACTTTCTTAAAAAAACAAAAATCCAAAAGGTAAAAAGAAACTTACATTGAAGGTAAATCAAAGAAGGACGGCAAACACCTTCACACACTCAAACATGGTGATGTGGGAGACAAATGGGGAGAAGGCCTCACTATAGGCCTCTATTTATAGTGGGAGGAGCAAGCCAGTACATTGAATCACCACTTGGGGTCCCTTGTAGAGGTGAGGTGGAGTGAAATGCACCTGCAGTTTCCTACACTCAGGTCTTTCAAGATTTTGCTGCTTGTCCTATCTCTTTTCTATATGGCAACGATCCAAATGCATCCTGCAGTACGGAGGCTCACGCTGGTTTGGTGCTCTTTTAGCTCAACTGACATTTTTATTGAAACTCTGGACCCTTCCCATATATTTTGCACATAGTACCAACGCCCTCTGGGAGGCACTAGAGTGTTCCCGAGTGCAAGAAGAACAAATAAAAACGTTCTTTTGATCCCTTGTCTACATCAATGCTGAATCAGCACAGGAGGGCAAAGAAGTGACTGTTGCCCCCAGATTATACTATATGACTACTCGTATAGGGCTGGACCCCCCATCATATTTATTATTCTTAGTTGTTATTTATGTTTTTATTGTTCTGTTTCATATAAATTACTTTTGTCATTCATAGGAATTAGTAATCTCTCTTTCATTATTGTATAATGTTATTATAGTTGTTTGAGTAAGAGAATAGTAGTGTGTATGAGTGTATGATTGTGCATTTAATAGTGTGTGTTGTGTGTGTCAGAGAGAACAGTAATTTATGTATGAGCGTATGACAGTAAACAAAGAAGGTATGGTACTGTGTGTGAAAGAGTTTAGTGGTGTATGTGTGAGAATATGACATTGTATGTAAAACCAAGTAATCCTCAATAGCCTCTCATACTTGTCCTCTACTCTAGGAAAGACACACACTGAATTGAAAGCTGTATATACTGATTGTACGTTGTTTTTGTTCTTGCTCCAAATGCTGTTCTGAAATGTGATTTTTAAAACGAATGGAGTTTGATGGAAGTTGGTTTCACTTGGTTGATTGGCTGAATCATACTGTGGGTCTCATGCTGTTATTCTACATTACAGTGTCAGACTGGAGGGCTCCCGTCTGCAGCTAATCACATCCATGAGAAATAGCCACATAGCAGCCTGATAGTAGGCAGTGCAGCACACACACACACACACACACACACACACACACACACACACACACACACACACACTTTTCTGGTTACCCTGATGCCTGCAGTCATTCTGAGTTGGATATCTGAGCCACAAGGTATAGCTGCTCAACATAGCTTACCGTGTCTGTGTGTGTGTGTGTGTGTGTGTGTGTGTGTGTGTGTGTGTGTGTGTGTGTGTGTGTGTGAGTGTGTGTGTGTGTGTGTGTGTTAGTTTCATCTAGAAGAGATTGCCAATGGTTTTCTGTCATGTGCTTGTGCCCACATTCATTACCTGTTCTGATGGAGCTGCTACATGCTGCACACTAACAACACTCACACATACACATTGTTCAGCTGTGTGTGTGTGTGTTGTGTCAGCGCATTCAGCTGGTCACTGAAATATGGTCAAATATACACATGTTATCACACACACACACACACACACACACACACACACACACACACACACACACACACACACACACACACACACACACAAGCCCTCCCCAAACACACACAAATACAACTGTCCCACATGCACAGGCAAATACACAATCAGGCAAACATAGAATGACCTGCAGCGAGAGTCCATTTCTAGGTTCTGTCTGCCTCTCGAACCAATCTGCTTTCCTCCTACACTTAACACTGACTCTCTCTATAGTCAGTGGAGTGTGAAATGAGGAAACATGACAGCTGAGTCCGACAAGGCCTCTGTATCCTCACAGCAGCACACACACACCTGCACACACACATACTAACATATAGTACACTGTATACAGGGAACAATGTCCAGCTAAGTAACGCTATACAGCATATGTACAGTAATGTAAAAAAATAAAAAAATAAAATAAATCTTTTAAAAAATACATTGTAAAAATTGTGTCACATACTAAATAGGTCTCTACTATGTGGTGTCCTAGACAGTAAAATGAGCTGATGATGATAATAAATGAGCTCTCAGTGGTCCAGTAGATTAGTATATTAGTATTAGTATTCTACCTGTGATGAGCAAGGTAATGCAGATTATTCATGGTCAGATACAAGACTCCTTTCACAATAAAAGTCTGAAAAAACAGACAGAGACAGACTCCTCTTCCCCGGTTGCATTTGAGTGAACGGTGATATCTGCTTCTGCACGAGGACCCCCTTCTGGAGAACGATATGTGTGTGTTAAGAGTTGTACGGGGGGTTAGCAGAGAAGTCATTTTGATTGCCATGTGTGACTAACCATTTGTGTTAATTGACAACAAAGGACTTAAAGCGGCTACGAGTAACATTTAATATCTTTTAAACAGCCTCATGTTTCCTCTGATAATCATAAATTACCTTTAACAGCAAACGAGACCATCAGTGCAAAGAAAGACGTTTTTAAATAGTTTTTATTACTGCTTTTGGTCTGGTCGCACACCCAGTCCGATTTTCGGTTCACTCGTGCAAGCTCTATAGTCACATATCCGTATTGGTCGCAGATTTCAGTGTGGCGCAGCAACGTGAATTGAGAAGCCTATCCCTCCAGGTGAGGGAAGGGGAGCGGGAGCCTTGTTTCATACAGTTATTTGTCGTCATAATGACTGATAACGGGGCTGAACCATCAAAAAAAAAAGAAAATGCAATGAAGAAAAGCTAAAAGGGAGAGTGATATAGGCTACGGGGGGACGAGGGCGTTGCCAAGCAACGTGTATACAATTTCACGAGAGCGAAACTAGACTGCAGTGTTCTAAATGAATGAGCGGTTGGTACTAACACAAAGTTTGCTTTGCTTCACCATCATCAGATAACCATTATCTGAAATAGTAATTATTTACAATAACATAAACACATTACCTCATCGTGATCCATACTAACTGCCGTCTATCGTTCATTCGCTTTCTGTGAGGAGTCGGACACGTAATCTTTCAGCTCCGTGAGAGAGAGTAGTTAGGTGACACTGCTGCATCAACTCATTGCAATCAGGTGCGTGTGGCAGTGACTGGCATTAGTTCATGCAGTGTCAAAACCACTCTCACGGAGCCAAAAAGAGTCCTCACACTTTCAACACACGGACATGCACTATAGGCTATTGCTCCCTTCTCAGTTCACACTCACGCGCCTGGCACGAGCTAGAAAACAGCTTTGCGACAGCGGGCGTCATAAAAATACTACCGCTTTTGTCCAAAGGGGACGCCAACGTGCCATGTTACTCGTAGTGGCTTTAACTTAACTTTCTTTGAATTTCTACCACATAGCTGAATATGCTCATTCATTTAAAAGTGATCACAAAATAATGATGTTTATAACTTCAGTACACAAAACTTTCAATTGTGCATTGCAACAATATCGTGGATACAGAGAGCCAATGGAGAAAAGAAGACGGGGAAAAAATTAGAAAGAAACTGTCCAAGTGCGCTATGCCTAATGCATCAGTTGAACATCATGATGTGTTTCTTTATGGTTTTTAATATGTCATCACCTCCTCAAGGCAATTACTTCATTGCTTTATAAGCACAATGCTGCTCCTACTACATCCTTCTGCATTGAAAGGACACACACACACACACACGCCACCCAACATGCAGCCCTATAAGCATTCACAAACATACTCACACACACAGATCTTGATATGTATTAACTTTTTTACACAATGTCTTCACATACCAACAAACATTAATGGGCATTCACTTAAACTCCTACACAGTAGGCAACACTAATGATATAGAGAAGTATTTCAAAGCCATGCAATATGCATGCCTGGAGAATCACTTATTAAAACTGACTGAACAGGAGGAAATGTCTCATTGTGGTATAGACTTTCTCTGGGGACGATCATTTTTGTAGCTCAGCCCTTATCACTGTTGGCTGTGAAAATGTATGGCCATTCTTTCTCATTTTTACTCTCTTAGGCATTTAAAAAGTAATTTAGGGACTCTCTTTTCTCTGTGTTTTGAAGGTCAGTATTTGGTAAACTTTCACTGACAAACTCAGGGGCGTTTCTAGGTTTCCAAAACATCCGGGGCTTAGCCCAAGCGGGAATAGGGTAGTGCACGCGCGTAGCTAATTTTTTGTATACTTTATTGCGCATGCACATTTTTTTTCATAATGCTTTACCTAAATAAACAAAATAGGCAGGTAATTATAGCTTTAAATAGTTACCTGACTGCTGCTTATCCCCAAACATTTAAGGTTCCATTCAAGTTATTTCATAGTAAAATGAATACAAGTGAGACAGACCTTACATTACCCATATCAGGGGTATCAAACTCATTTTCACAAAGAGCCACTCTACGATATGATAATCACACTAAGGGCCGACATGGAGTTTACTGACATGCCTTCTTTTCAATCCAAAAAGTAAAAACAACATACCTATGAATATATTGTATACAACCTGCGTACAGGGACATAGGCTAGGTTTCATTTCAACATTTTGGGGGACAAATTATAGGTGGGTGGTATGGGGGTGCTCCCCCAGAGATTTTGATGGAAGAAAATGTGTGCCTTTTGAATTAAAATGCATCAATCTTGTGCACTTTGAGGGGAAAATTTAGAGGCTATATCAAATCCTGAGATGCAGAAGGAACATTCTTTTTCAGATTTTTCTTGATCAATCAGCACTATTCTGCAACTGTAAAAACAGTACAGTAGATTGGTCTGCAGACCCATGTTATATGATGGAGAGACTCATTTCAACAGATACAGGGTGGATAGCTACTTTTTATGAACAGCATAGAATTTACACATATAAATCGTATTCCTGTATGTGTGTGGGGGCCCTGAAGGCTCATCATGAAGCCCCTTAGACAGAGCTACTAATGCTGTTTTCTTATGCTTTTGTATTTCTCCCCTACTAGTTGAGGGGCCCATGATGATTTATTTCCTTATATTTAGGCTTATTCCTTTTTGGACCCTGTTATTGACATGAGTGACTGAGCTCTTTGACAATGCGACATGAAAAGTTACTGTGAGTATCCCCAGACGGCGGGGCCCCATTCAATTGAATGGGTTGAAACATAGTTAAGGCCGCTACTGCCTTCAGGACATGTTTTTTTAACCATGTGTAACCGGTTATAAAATCATAACCCTTTAGGAAAAATCAATAATGAGAACCCTTTTTTATTTTTCAATAATTCAAATTCATCTTTTTTGCGAATGTGTTAACATTAAAGCAGCCGTTCGACACTGTGGAGCAGCCGCACAGCGCGCAGCGATGCAACACTTCAGCTCAGTAGTCTCGCCTTTTATTTTCCTGCTTATTTTTTTCCCGTCAGACGGCCGCTGTTCTCGGGCAAAATATGCAGAGAAATAATCTGTCCGCTGCCCGTGTTCACAGACCAGAGCAGCTGCACAGCGCACCTCGCCAGCGCCACTAATCATCTCACCAATCTCCCCAGACGATTGTGTCTCTCTGCTAAAATAGATAAAGAAATAATCTGTTGATTCTGATTCACTGATTATTTCCAAACTCAACTTTTATTAAATGTAGCCTGTTATAAAATGACATACAGTGCAGATACTTCTCCATAGGTCATCTGCCTGATATGTATAACCTCCCTGGGACTTCAGACCCCGGTGGAAACACTGACAACAAAGGACCAAAGGAATCTTAAGGTTCCTGGTAGCTTTGGTGGAAATGCTGCTATAGTTTGGTTATTTTTACCATATGTGAAAACACCCTTAGACATTCATCCCTGATATTACACAGCATGTGTGTGACTGTGAGCATGAGTCCAATGGAGCATTACTTCATAATGTCCATGAAATGAAGGCTGCTAATGATGTGTGTGTGTAATGATGTACAGCTAAAAGTCAGAGCACTCACACTGAGGCAAGCAACAATAAAGGTTTTACCAGCAAAAATGACAAAGAGTGACAATGAGAGACGAGAAATAAATGAACCAGAGAGTGATAAAGAGAGCTGAGAGAGAGAAGAGAGCAAAATCATAAAAGGGAGAACAAATAATTGGGGAGAGATGAAGAGAAATAATTAAGAAAAATTACAATAAAAGTATAGAGAACATGATGAAAAAGGGAGCGTGAGTGTGTGAGAAACATGGACTAAGAGAGATAGAGAGAGAGAGAAAGAGAGTGTGTCCTTAATGACCACTTAAGTAGTTTGGAGGCTGTAATTTGGTTAGCCTCCGGGCTGCAGGTCATGTAACACTATCCTCTCCAAAGCAGATTATTCTGGGTTTTATGTGCGTGTGCACATTTGCATGAGTGTGTGTGAGAGCATGTATGCGCGTGTGTTTGTAAGGCAATCCCAATGTGGCCCGAATCACTTCTCTGTAGGAGTCTTGTGGAAATTGCTGCCTAAATGAAATTATGTTGTAATTTAAAAACAATTTATCAAAGACAGTTTGGTGTCACTCCCATTGGAGCCATTAGGACTTCTCACTCTCCTAGAAGCCAGGAAGACTTCCAGCTCTGACACAAAAGCTGCAACATGAGTGATAAAAGGTGAAATAGATCCAAATAAGAAAGAAAAGCTTCAGTTGTATCACTAGAACCATCTAGAAATAGTTGATATGTGTTACAAAGACTTTAGTAAACGCAACATTATTGTACCTGTGCCCAAATTCAGTCCCAATCTACACACCTGGTGAGGGTACTATACGAAAATAAATTATGAAACAGTTAGGACAGAGCAGCTGAATTAAATATAGTAATTATGTTTTTTATTAATTTTACACTGCCTGCTATGAACAAAAGCTGAACATGTGTATTGGACGGTCCACTGCAGACATAATATTTGAGGACCATATGTTCCTGAAATTGGCGTTTGGGTTCAAGCATCACAGCTGGGTAGTTAGGGTAAGGGGACAGGGAAAGGTTAGAATAGGAGTGACACACTATCTACTATAGAGTACTAAGAAATTTGGGAACATAAGGATGACCCACCTCATTTCTACACTGTCTGCAGAGGCTAGTCAGAAGCCACTGGAAGGCCTACCGGAGCACTGCAAGGTTAAAGGTGAAGTAAGCGATATTTGTTATATTAAAAGGTGAAGTGAGCGATATATTTATGTTAATATACGTGTTACATCGCTGTATATTAATACAGTGATCACTTATATACTTCATAAAACAGGTCTCTCAGTCACGTACTCCGCATGTAATCATCAAATACACTTTTCTGGGATCCCACAACCTGATATCCAATCAGAAGAGAGAATGCTACAATTGGGTACATCTCTCTGCCGGTACACGCACAGAAAGCGACAGAGGGGTAAATGTTCATGCGCCTACAATGGCGGAGCAGGTAAAAATCCTTCACAATGTCTGTTTTGATGGTTTTATCATGTGTTCATGGACGTCGATTTGGCTAAACAAGTGGGGGGAACAAACAGGCATTCTGGAGTGCATTTTCAAAAGTGGGGGGGACAATGAAGAAACATCTTTTTTTCTCTTTAGTGCAGGTAATGAACGGTTCTGAAAGACGGCATACCCGCTCACTAATGAATACAATGTATACAAAACACTGATGTCTGACACATTTGATGAAAAAAGCATTTTCAAAAAGCAGCGGACATATGAGCCACTAGCTGCTCCCCGTAGCCCAACCAAACATGACGTAAACAAAAGGAGCTTGGGAAGGTAGTTCCGACTGAGCAATCTGATTGGCCGAAGCACGGCTGGACTGTCGTACAACAATATTACTCCGCCTCGGTCTCCATGGCAACCTAGCTAGTAGCATAGCCATGATCAGCTTCAATTACTTCTTGATAAACAACATCGTCAGTATCCATGTGCCGCGACACAAGCTGCTGTTAGTGTCCGCTACATTTACAGTCATTAGTGGGCATAGAGGATGGTAATCCCTACAGTTTACACTTCACAACGGGACACTTAAAGCCACTCGCTGTTGTCTCTCTGCTGCTGATTGAAATGCATCAGTCTTCTCTGGTGTGCAAACTAGCGGAGACTTCGGAGCATGTTCACTGTTTTGTCGTTGGTATCCACTGCTGTTGTGCTATTTAAAAAAAGTTTACGGTCTAAGCCTACTAGTGCCGCTTCTACGCTTATCTGTTTAGGTTTAAACAGAGAGAAGACGAAAAAGAGAGGCGAGAGGCTCACACCATGAGCCGACAGTTCTCAATTCACAACACACATCCATCCAATCTACATCAGGCAGACCAAAACTCAAGCACTTCACACCTCGCTACTGCACCAGCAAATCTTCAAAAATAAATGTTACGCGTTATCCATGGCCTTACCTTAATGTGGCAGTGGTCTGCAGATGCATCCCGTGGTGTAGCAGCCTACCACATCCATTTAGTATTGGCAATATAATATTATACTCATTGTCCAAGCCAGGCTGGCAGCTCTCATTCAAAAACAATCCTCAACTACGGTGTCCCAGAGGAGGTGCGGGCGCAACGAGTCACGCTATTAAAAATTACTAGCGCTAATAAAAAAATAAAGATAATTCTGCATCATGTCAAAAAGGAGTGGGCCTGATATCAGATGTTTTTTTAAAGCCAAGCAGACATGCACAGTAAGTGTCGGTATTGTATGAGCTAGATGAATAATATAATAACATCCTATAACGTTAGTTATCATGACTATGGTTTTTAGCCAGCTAGCAATTAGCCGCTGCCAGCGGCACACTGTTGGCTGGCAGTATTCCTCCCTCGTGCTTGGTACGGGGGATGGTGCAGGTTAAGGTTATGTCCGATGATTTTAGCAATAGCTCCCGTTAGCATGACTCATAACTCACACGGTACTTATTATACATCGACCCAATCAAGCCATCTCTCAACGGCACCACTATATCTATTAATCATACATGGGTTTCAGAGCGTAGTCCGAGATTCCTGCCTATACCAACTCATTACAGAATAAAACAAAAGGGAAACGTCCCTGTATAAAGCACTGTAGCAGCGCTGAGGAGCACATTATGCACTTCTATGCGAAACAAGCATAGGCGGCGGCCAATCACGGTCGCGCGCGCACACAGAGAGAGAGAGAGAGAGAGAGACCTTGACGCTGTGTTTTAATACGGCTGGACACACTCCATGTCCGGCTTAAAAAGTGGGGGGGACAAAATGAGTCTTGACGAAAAGTGGGGGGTACATGTACCCCCCATCCCCCCCGTAATCGACGTCTATGCATGTGTTATAGCACTTTCGGATCTGATATGATGCTGGATAACTCGCTGCTTGAAGACTGCAGTGCATTAATGTGGTGACATAGTCAATAATCTCTTTTAATCACTTTTTAAATATATTTTTATCAGTCTTCCCCTAGTTTATTTGAGTTTTTAATACCTTTGAGCTGACTTTCAGTAAATTAAAAAAATGCTGTAATCTTATGTTATTGCCCTTTTCTTCACTGCACTCATGTCTGTTTTTTTTTTGTTTTTTTTGCAGCTTTGTAAATTTTTGATTTTGAAAAGGGCTCTGAATAAAGTTATTAGGCTATTATTATTACTGTCCACTTTAGCTGAACTGTTATTTTGACCTACTTTGGGGAGGGAGTTGTCTCTCTTTTCTTTTTTTGAGGGTGACAAATGTAGGCCTGCCTTTTTCTTAAAATGGGGGGGAGGTCGACATATAGATGTATTTTATATTGCTTTCATTAGTAACCCTTCATGCATCTCTGCTACACAAGTTGGTCAATGATAACGCATAAAACCAAAGTCCCTGACATTAACTTTGGCATCATTTAAACAGCACAGAAAGCAGTGTAGCCTATAGTCTGTTAGACAATTTCATGAATCCAAAAATGTTGTTTCCTATGAACTTTTATGAATAAAATGTCATCTTTAGGCTTAGCAAATGAGATTAGGCTTGGGTCCTAAAAGTTGCATGTTGAGCAATTTGCATAATTAGCATAATCATTTAATTTAAGGCCACATACTGCATGTGAATAGGGTAAAATATCCGTTTTAAACATCACTACACACACACGGGCAGTCGGGCTAATGTGTGTTACCTATGGTGCTATTTTACGGCACTGGGAACATTAGTGGTTCAGATTGAAACAAATGAAGACAGCTCTTCACTTAGTCACAGTCAAATGGAGCCAGACAATAATAACCAAAAGTGTGTGTGTGTGTGTGTGTGTGTGTGTGTGTGTGTGTGTGTGTGTGTGTGTGTGTGTGTGTGTGCGTGTGCGCATTTGTATGGAATGCAAGTACGAGCATTTGCACACTGATAGTTATTTTGTAATGCATGTTTGTAAGTCTGGGGTGCTTTTTGGTATGTGTGTGCAAGTGTGTATATGTCTGTGTGTGTGTGTGGGTCTGTTGGTGTTGGGGCATGATTGTCTAATATACGAGTGCTGTGTGCATTCAAAAGTGCATGTTTATGCATCTACTTTCTGTGTGTGTTTGTGTGTGTTCTGAGGTTAGAGCAAGAGATATTATATATGGATGGAAATGATGATGAGAACCTTCAGGGCTTTTCTGAGGCATGTGAATTAAAAACTGATAATACAAGTCCAACCTAGACAAATGTCTTCTCCACAACTATCAGATTACTAGCTTACACTTGAGTGTGTATGCACAGGCATATGTTATTTGTTATCATTAAAAAAGTACTATTCTTATATATGATGTATAGTAAACGGGGCTTTTTTTCCCCACCAAAATAAGCGCGTTGACGAGGGCTTTTGAACCCGGATCTACACTGCTTAAAATAGGCGGCTGTCCCTTTTCCCTACTGCCAGCAGACCCTTGCTCTGATCTCCAGCTGTGCAGTGAGGTGAAGAGAGAGAGAGAGAGAGAGAGAGAGAGAGAGAAGAGAGAGCTTTATTCTACAGTTTTGCTTTTTATATTGACCATGAGGCTACTGACTTTATTTTAAAATGACTATAGCAACAACAATGAGACGGCCTGCCTTAAGGAGGTGAGGTGATCAATGGGACCCCTGTGAGAGGGTGGATACATTTCAGTACCTCGGTGTCCAGATCAGTCATTATCTGACGTGGTATACCCACCTGGACACCGTGGTAAAGAAAGCTAGACAGTAGCTATGTCCCATTACAGAGACCACGCACTTGGTAGGACGCAGTCTCGCGGTCTATGAAGGCTATAGCCTATGAAGGCCGATTTTAAGGCCGATTCCAAGGCCAACGAGCCTTGTTAAATGAGACGGTCTCCGCAGGTCTCCGTTTACGAGCATTTCCGGTTTACGTAACAAGCCGTTACCTTGCGTGACGACTCGCCGCTCCTGTGCTGCCTAGCAACCCTGATTGCTGCCAACGGAGAAAGCCCTGTCAATGGAGGAAAAAAGAAAAAGAAGTTGCCTACCAGACGAAAAGAAAAAAAAGTACAAGAAAAAAAGAAATTTTATGCAATCTCTGAAAAAAACGCAATGAATCTTGGGATATGTTGGGCCACGAAGGATACATCTGATGCAGCCTTCAAAACCGTGAAACGAAGGCTGCATTTCTCGGCCGCATATGAGGAGCCTTGCAAGGAGCCTTGCAAATGGGACAGCCTTTGCACGCCGCTATGACGCAATCGGTCTTCAAATGCAGCCTACGTAGGCTGCAACCCCTGAATCAAGACACAGCCAGAAACTGTACAATCTAAGGAAGCTGAAGAAATTCAGAGCAGCCAAAACAGTCCTGCGGAGCTTCTACTTCTGCACCATTGAGAGCGCATGCTGACTGGGAAAATGGGTTCTACAGAGAGTGGTGCGTTCATCTGAATATACCATAGGGGGGCAGCTCGCTAATCTAGGGGACATTTATGCCAAGCGGTGCAAGGGCAAGACCAGCAGAATCCTGAAAGAGCCCAGCCATCCAGGCTATGGACTGTTCTCTCTGCTCCGCTCAGGGAATAGATACCGTTCACTGGCGGCAAAGACTGAGAGACTCAGGAAGAGTTTCTTCCCCCAAGCCGTCCAGTATCTAATGGCACTGATTAAGCACTTTTGAGCAACAGCATTTATATATTTCTTTTAAGTGAAACTTTTATACCTTATGTGCAATAACCCCCTGACATCTTCAATGTATTTACTTTTTTTTAGGTTTGTTATGTGTCTACTTAGCATGGAGCCAACTGAACATTTCGATGCAATGTATGTATGTGACGGATCAATCTGTATGTAGTGAAACAAAATGTCCTCTTAATATTGGAGTAGTCTGAGGTTTAGAAGCAAAAAAATCGATAATAAAGATTAAATGATCAGGACATGCCTAGTCAAAAATATATACTTTATTTGGTGAAGTTAATACCAGTGACTGCATGTTAAATATTAAAGGAGCATATGAATGGTGTTTGTAAACCAGCATGTCATTAACCTGCTTTATACAATTGCTTTTACCCAAAGGCCTTTGAGGCTCACTTGAAAATCCAAACCATGTCTGCAGGGGATTTTCAGCCAGTGTCTGGGAAGTAAGACATGAATCTGTTTTTGTGCCATGGATGAAAATCAATAATCTTATCCTGTAGGGCCCAGATGGCCCTGAATTTGGACATGGGGATGCAAACAGTATAAGCATTTCCAAACAGACTTACACATGGATAAGAAATAAGTTGAAAAATAATCACTAAAGTAAGATGTATGATATGAATATGAACGTTTTTTGTTAAAATTATTGTCAAGTGGTTGTTGTTTTTTAAGAATAGCTTCATATTTAAAATTTTTAGCGATTTGCCTCACTCTCCGGCTCAATATAAGGCGACAGAAACCTTCCCTGTAACGTGCGTCCATTTTTGATGAAGTTAAGGGCGTAGGTCGCTCATCTGGGTTAGCTTAGCCATGGGGAGCAATTGCCTGCCTCAAAATTCAAAATTATAAACTATTCCTTTAATATTGGTTTAATACTGAAAACGTTGGGATTTGATCTAAAGTATAGAATGTCCTTGAGGGAGATAATTGCAACTACACCTGCAAGCAGTTATTAGGGGGCCAAGCCTTCCGGCGCAACTCGGGACCTGGGCGTCGCAGACCGTGCCGCCAGCCGCTCACTTCACAGAATCCGGGGATGTAAAGTTTTTGAATGTGGGATGTTCGGTTTGGGAGTTATAGACCAAAAAGCAAAAAAGTCGCAGAGAAATTGTGGGAGCTGAAATGGAAAGTCTGTTTTGCAGTTGCGATTTTGCAATTGATCCTTAACGGCTTAAATGAGCGTGGCCTATGCTTAAAGATGCAGCAGAATTCAGTGAACCTGTGGATATAAAGGTTTTGAAAGTGGGATGTTTGATTGGGGAGTTATGAGCAAAAGCAGATCATCAGTCTTGACAAAATGGCGGCCGGAGCTAACTACACAATGTAATGTCAATGAACATGCTAGCTGCGATTAGCATTGCCGCCAAAACACTTTGATGGAAAAACAGTAAAAAACTCCTTTTCTGAATAAGTCCCGCCCACATTAATATTTCTTGGCCATATTTTATATATAGACTCGGGTATGCCCCTTGATGGTTTCCCTTGAGTTTTAAGAAAATTCCTTTGGCCAATTACGAGATATAAAATGTCCTCGTTTATGGCGAAATTTTCAGAATTTTTTATTGAACGCAATTAAGGGTAGCACCAACATATGTCTAAAATTTGGACTTGATACGATTTATAGTTTTGGATTTATGATATCACGTAAAACGTAGCTAATCAACAAATATTCAAAGTGCTACCGTTTCGTCATCGAAGGTCGTATCAAGATTATTTCAAATGATCTTTTGCCGTGTGGGTCGGGAGGTGTTCTGTGCAAAGTTTGGTGTCAATTGTGCCAAAAATGTGGGAGGAGTAGTGAAAAGTCAGTTTTGCAGTTTTTGCGAAAAAAAACTATATATACGCAAATGGGCATGGCCTATGCCAAAAGATGCAGCTTACTCCAGTGAATCTGTGGATATAATGTTTTTGAATGTGGGATGTTCGGTGTTGGAGTTATATAGTTATTGCTGTTGTCACAAGATATACACTTTTTATAGTTTTGGCGCCCCCTTACGGATGAATTTAACAAAACTGAAGTGAGCATAAAGATGCAGCTCAATTAACAGAACAAGTGGATGTCAAGATTTTTAATGTGCAATGTTTGGTTGGCGAGTTATGAGCAAAAGCAGATTGTCAAAATGGCGGCCGGAGCTAACTACACAATGGAATGTCAATGGACATGCTAGCTGCGATTAGCATTGCCGCGAAAACACTTAGATGGAAAAAAAATAATCTAGTTTTTGACGGTGGGATGTTCGGTGTGGGAGTTATGATACATACAATTATACAGTAAACAATACGGATTTGCTTCCATGCTAAACATTTTTTTGAATTTCAAGCAGAAATTAAAACTGCATTACAAAAACGTTTAGTAGCAGTGTAGACCTACCGCTGTGATCGAAAATGGTTTTACTGTTTTCTATTTTAAATCTAAACATATTAAAGATATCTAAACATATTAATAAAGGCCGAGCAGGCCCACCCTTAGTCTCTTCCGCACAAAATGGACTGATCTTGTAAAATATGTATATAACAGATATTCAGCCCTAACCAATTTAGTTTCCCTTATAAAGCTTTTACTGTTTTCTATTTTAAATCTAAACATATTAATAAAGGCCGAGCAGGCCCATCTTAGTATTGTCAAAAGGAGACCATTTAAACCATGATTTCTCAGCATTAGAAACAAGCAAAGCTATGTGATAACTTTTGTATTAAAATAAAAATTATCAACGTAATTTGACACAAACTCTGCTTAACAATATAATTATTTTGCACAGTAATCAAATCAAAATATAAGATGTCTCACTATATAAAAAGTACATTTTTAAGTTTCCCAGTAATTTAACAACTAAAATACTTTCAGGTAAAACTAAAAGGCACCTCCTTCCCATTGGAACACGCCCACACCTGTACAGTTAAATAAGCAGCGCCAACTCTTACAAAAACACTCTTCACACCTGCCCTACTGGACAACACCTCCTGGCTGCTATTTCCCGACCTGAGAAAAAAAAGGTGAGTTGTTTTTCCAGACATTTATATAGGCTACTACAAAATACAACTCTTTAAAGGCATATGCTTGAGTAAAATGAGCATTTAGATTTTATAATGTAAACCACTGCAGACAGACAGATAGACAGAGAGAGGCAGAGAGGCCTTTATTTCATAATTTGGATTTTTGACTTCGAATAATAGCTAGCCTAGCGATCATCTGTGTTTAGACTGACTGCCTCTGGCGGCTGGGCCAACCAGCTGATCAGAACAGCTGTTTGAGACGGAGATGAAAACAAAAGTGAAACTGAAGGTGGAGCAGTTAAATGAATAAATATTGTAACAAAACACAATAGTGTGTTCTGGTATCTGCGTAGCCTTCAGTAGCACATATCGCCCCCACTCCTGGAAATAAATGTAAAAGTAATTTTCAAAACTTGAAAAAAACAAAAAACTGGTTTTGCTTAATGATTTTTCCTAAACGTTTATGATTTACTAACCGGCTACACATGTACACGTGTACACCCCTAGTAGAGATAAAAAACCATCCAGACTGGTCTCTTAATTTTTCTGGGGCTGTATGTATGACTATACTAGCTTTGATATCTAATTGTAATGCTTTTTATTTTCTACAGAAAAATGTCTGGAATCCAACAAAAGACCGCGGCAGACATTGAATCGTCAGACCACCCTGATTCAATTGAAACGCGGACTCAAGCTTGTCTTCACTATGTAAGTTATCAACATTTGCGTCTTTGCAAGCCTACATGAACAAAATTCCATTTAATATTAACATAACATTTATTTTTTTAATAGCACATCTGTGTAGATGACAGCTACTCAAAACTACAGAAAATGGAAAACGCCTACACATTTGGCCTGCTGGTATGCAAACAGGCAAAAACATACACGGAGCAGGCAAAGTCCTACGCAGCGCGTGATAAGGCCCACAAGAAACAACTGCTCTACCTACGGAGAGAAAACGCAACACTTAGACAAGCAGTGCTACTACACCCGTAGTAGAAACCAGTTGCGACTTGAGCTGGACACAACCCAGGCCAGCTTAGCATCATTGCAGACTGATCTGGACGCCACAAGAAATGGTAAAAACTCAAAACGTGTTTGTAACATCAGTAGACTAACAGACATATTTCTATTATGCCTATGTGTTTTAATTTGGTTGGAGACTTCAAGTCATATGATTTTACCCATGTAGTTGTGTTACTATACACTACAAACTCAGACTATACTCTACAAACTCATTTATTCACCTAGTTTACACAAGCAACCAAAAATGTGCATCCCAATCCAAATTACCATTACAAATGCAATATTAACATTTGCTTTCATTCCTATCAAGATTTGGACGACCTCCTTTGCCCATGGGACAATGATGAAGGCCATCTAAACACCACCCAAGGTATGATAATTAGTGCTGTCAAACGATTAAAATATTTAATCGCATTAATGTCATAGTTAACTCGTGATTAATCGCATTTTCATTTATTCTAGCCTGAATGTCCCTTGATTTCTTTTTGTCCCATTATTTTTTCTCATTTTAATGCTCTTATCACACCCATTCTAATTATGATATTTTAGAATAAATACACTGAATAACAATGGTGTAATTCAGTGTATTTCTTCTAAAATATCATAATTTGAAATTCAGTGCAAATAACAATATAGACCCCCCCCCCCCCAAAAAAAAATAAAATAAAAAAAATATAAATATAAATATATATTAATATATGTATATGTATGTATGTATGTATATAAAACAAATTAGTATTAAGGCTAAATTAAACTGGTTGTTGTAGGCCTAAATGTTTTGGGAGTCTTTCATCCACGGCTTATTTCAGACTGTGTGTGGAGTGGACACACTATGCCTGCGTGCAGGTGGTTGCCATGGTGCTGCTGCAGCCGAGGCTTCGTAGCGAAAATTAAAGTGAAAATGAATGACTGGCAGCTGCCACCAACATTCATGGAGGTTTTTGTTGTGCGCGCAGGGTTATAAGTAGGACTTTTGCAAATAACAGGCTTTCTTTTCTGTACTTTTCCGCGTAGTCTCAGAGTCACTCTACTAGACTCTACTAGTGAAGGTCGCGCAGCTGGGCTAGGAAGTGCCAGGTTCCGGTTTCTGCTTCAAAATAAAAGTCAGAATTGACTTGACGTTTAGCCGTTTTGCCAGTTAAATGATTTTAATGTGAAATTACGCTGTAGGACATGTTCCTTTTGAATTGACATTAACTTAAATGTGAGCCATATGTATAGTTTGTGGTGTTTCAGTTGTTCTAACATTACTAGTTTATACAACAGCATGAGAAAAAATCACGTTTGCTAGACCATGACGAGCGTTAATCGCGCGATAAAAAAATTGACGCCGTTAAAATGGGTTTGCGTTAACGCCGTTAATAACGCGTTAAACTGACAGCACTAATGATAATACATGGTGTTAATATGGATTTGATTTCTCATGTATAACAACTATTAGCCAAATGTGAAAAATAATGGAAACGATCTTTCCTCCCATCAGATATTGCCATGTCTTCAACGAGAGCCATGGACGATGACGCTGACTTCATGGACGAGAACGGAGGTACACCTTCTTCTTTTTAAATGACTGTCAGTGGTTATAAAAATACATGCAGGCATAATGTCCATGTGCTAAACCTGCATGACTTAGCTCATTAAAAAGAAACATATGGTTTGAAGCCTATTAGCCTAATCCAACTACTGAAACAGAAAACTAATAATTTTTTCTTTTCATTTTGCAGATCTACTACCAGGCGTCTGAAAACTCCAAGGAAACAGAGGACAATTCTGTTGATTAATGTACATAGTGTGATTGTGTTCTAAACTCCAACGGAAACGGAGGAAATTTCGGTTGAGAAATGTAAATAGTGTGATTGTATTCTAAACTTGAATAAAAAGTCAAAAACATCTCATATTGTTACATAATTACACTTCAACTAGCAAATTTCCCATGCAGACATGATAAATAATGTAACTGCATGGCCTACTGCACTATTCCAAAATGATGCAATTTTGCGAATGATCCTTAACAACTTAAATGGGGGTGCCCTATAGTAAAATATGCAGCATAATTCAGTGAATCTGTGGATAATTTTTTTTTGAATGTGGGATGTTCAGTGTTTTAAATGATACTGTTAAGAATTGTGGTGAGAATTGTGTATGATTTTGAATTTTTAGGAGGTGGTTTTATCTGCACTGAGACACCTCTTTTAGACAGGAGCCATCTTGAGCCCCACCCTGCTCCCACTAGCAGGATCAGACAGATAGTGTCTATCTGAAAATCATCTGTCTAACGTGTGTAGAGTTTTTAACAGTAAGACAAGAAAATACACCTGGGCTCATGCAATAGACCTTTTTTATCTTTAGCTAGACTGGACCACCTTTATGCTTTGAAGCATACTTTTTATATTTCAAAAGGATGCAGCCTGTGGGTTTTAGTAAACACTATTTAATTTCATGCTCAGGTTTAATCAAACACATTCTTTTTTTTTTTTTTATTATTATTATTCTTCCGGACAATTACACACAATACATAATTTTCTCATTGCATATTCATACATATTACTTTGTGTTATCGTCCGAAGGGAAGCAGGAGAAGCCAAAGGCTTCCCATTGCCATAAGATTCAGATACACAGATACACAGCTACTACAGTTAGAACATTTATTTTTTTATTTTTTATTTTTTTTATTCTGCATTTAAACACTGCTCTGTTCAGGCCCACCTTTACCTAAGGCTAAATCAACTGTGTCCTATGTGAGCTATTTAATACTAGTTTCTGAAATAGCAGAAAGAAAAAATGTACAGGTTTGCTTCGGGAATTTTTAAAATAATCCCTTATCCCTAATCAGCCCAGGTAAACCCATGCATTAAAGCGGCCTTGGCTCTGTTATCAAACCAGGTTTTTAGAAATGCTGTTAAGTATTTTTGGTTTTCCCACAGAGAGAGCAGGCCTGCTTTTCCTAGCACTCAGCAGTGGCGGGCTTTTGGGAAGACGCAAATGAAACATCTATGTCAGCAGTTCACTCGCATTGTCACTAGGGACCTATCCAGATCTTTCAAAAAAAGAATCCAGGGTCGTTAACCTTTATCTTAATTATTACTACTCGGCTGTGAATTAAGTCAATGTGGAGATTTAATGTCTATCTGAAATAAAGTCATTGAGTGTGTTACCGAAACTAGTTTGACGGTTGTTTTTCAAACATTAGGCATTTTCATGCTGTATATGATAGTATGGAGAGAGATCTGGGAGGGAATAGAGGGATTCAATTCTCTGAGAAAATGGCTTGGACTGAATGGTACGCACTCTACCATTTGAGCTACTGGGCTGCCCTGACAGTTGTTTGGATTTAAAAGACACCTTTTGACAACTGGGGAGGAGGGGATATTTCTGCCAGTTTATTTTAAACCTGGAGACTTTGCCATATTGCCAGCCTGGATGTTATGAAGCCAATCTGAATGCTAGTATCACACTTTGGCTCTTTTGAGCAAGGATATAAAGGCGGTGTTAACGTCTTTCAAAAATGAGCCCTCCTTAGTGGAAACCTGTATCATGTCTATGAGCAGAGGACCGATCAAGGGCCTAAAGGTGAGGTAAAACTACAGACCTGGGCCATTAGATGGATGTGTTCACATTTTAAAATTCACTGTTAGACATACAGTCCATATTTGAATTGCATGTAGATTTGTCAAAGCCACTCTGGGGACCTACACTTCCTAAGAAGGTTGACAGTTGAGTTCACACCCTTAGGATCTGATAGAACAGTACCATCTTTAGATTTGACACTAAATATATTTAGAGTGTCCACTGCTTGGAAGCTTCAGGGCCTGTTAAAGGCCCGGTTTGCAGAGTTGGAAGTAAGACGTTCACCTGTTTCTGTGTGAGAATTTCTCAACGTTACCTTAAAAGGTGTTTCATGTCTATTTTTACCAGCTCTTGCTGTAGAGAAACTGAGTCACCGCAAAAATGTGTTGTAAAATAGCATTAAGAGATGGATATCTTGGTCCTAGCATTTCTAATTTAGCTGCACTTTCCCTTTCTGTGAATTGAAGCATGAAGTGTGGCGATAACTTCCGATGTATCCCTCCATTGCCTCGTTCAAAACCCTTCGGGTCAGAGACTGAACCCTCAGTGCACTGGATTCAATCACAACCATTTTTTTTCTCAAACTGAATCTTGTATGTCGTGATTTAAAACAGCATGGGGAAGTTTTCAGTAGGAGCAGCCCTTATGGTGGGCTAGCTGCAGATGGGTTTGTGATCAGAACATGCAACATACTTTCCCTTACGGCCAACATCACTGCCCCAACCCGATGGTATAGCTACATGCTGCACAGTATCAGGAGGATACATTCCTTCCTCAGCCATACAAAAGCTTCTGGTAATCTCACACCTAGACTACTGCAGCTACTGTAATGTAAGACCACCAAAGAAAAGCCATGGTCCCTGTTCTCTGGCGCAGACCTTTTTTGTGAATATTAGTATCAAATTCTGCGTTAGAATCTACACCTACTACTAAACAAAAAACTGTGAGATCCAAAGAGTTTAGGTGGGAGGCTGATGGAGAACTGTGTCAAAACTGTTGATGCAGTGTAGATTAATGTAATGTTCTTCTTCCCACCTACTCTAACAAGAGAACTGAAGTGTCAATCCTGCCTCCATCGGTCAGGCCTGTGAGGTTTCTATTCAGTGGGCACTAATGCTAATGTGTGTTACACTGGAAAATTGATTTTGGAAGCTGAAAAGTTTTTTTTTGATCCACCTGTCACACAATTTGATCCAGTTGAAATGTTTTCTCTTGTATGTTTTTATGGCTGACCACACACACACACACACACACACACACACACACACACACACACACACACACACACACACACACACACACACACACACACCAAATAACTGAGTGATAACGTAGTGCCAGCTGTCTGCTGCTCTTCCCTCTTTGTGTATGCCTCCCTCTGTGGTGTCACAGCCTTATGACTTCAGGGCTATCCACCAGAATCTCTCTCTACAACAGGAAATTAATAGGATAGTGCTTCTCCATTTATATTTATACATTTATCAGTATTCACAAATCACAGCAGCCATCTCACACTCTTTTAAAATATGTAATTTGCATCATGGATATGCGTTGGTTTACCGACGTCCATGAGAGAAAGCTCTGGAAGCTCCAGGCATTCAATAAGTCACTCATCTCTATATAAAAAAATTATATCACACTCAAATAATTCAGCAATGACCTTAAAGGACATTTTTCAACACACACACACATAACATATTCCACCAGAAACCAGTCATACACACTGTATTTCAAAAACCACTCTGAGGGTTCTTAAACTGCACTGTACTTGTACTGTAGTCATTATCCAAGAATAAACAGCAGTTTGAGAAAAAATTATCAAATCTTTACTCAAAGTTCACCCACTAACTTTAATCCACTGAGGAAGATCAACTATATACTACTAGGAGCAATCAATAATTGGTAGGACAGTCTTCAACCAGGGTTGAATTAGTCATGAGCTCATCTGACTTCACCATCTTTAATTTACACTGCACTATAAGACCTGTCACTAATCCAGACTGTGTTGCCCTTTGCCCATTACAGAACTATCCCGAGGAAGTTTAAAGCCTTTGCACATTTAATATGCAAATGAATGAAATTAAATATAATCAAAAACATACATACATACATACATACATCTTCAACCGCTTATCCGAAATCGGGTCGCGGGGGCAGCAGCTTGAGCAGGGAACCCCAAACTTCTAATCAAAAACATACCACACCAAAATTCAATTTGCCTATAGAATGGCATTTATTTGGTGTTATAACCTATGTCCTCCACAATATTAATCAGCCAACGTAGAATTACCTAATGTTGACGTCACATATTAATCACACAAACCTCAGTAAATTGATGTAGATTGTGTCCTCTCTTGCACTGAACAAAGCAGACTCCTGTTGCTCCCGACAGCAAACTGGTGTGACCCAGACTTGAGCGGTAGCAGGTCAAAACATAAAGTGCTGCTATGTGCCACCGCTTTATTGAATCTCTGTCATGGTCTTTCCCTCAGGCAACAAAACACTTTTTAGGACATCACACCGGCCCTTTAATTTATTAAAAAAAAAATATATATATATATAATCTATATATAATATCAGCAGACATTTAAATGGTAAATGGACTCCACTTATAAAGCACTTTTTCCTGATTTTCTTTATATTGATTTGCCTCTTTTACCCATTCACACACCGATAGCAGCAGCTACCACACAGGGTGAAAGCTAACTAGCTTACCACTGACCCTGCAGTGGACGAGGGCCCTACCTGCTTCACCAAAGCAGCTCCATAGATGTCTGGACCCTCCAAACTGTGACATAAGGGGCAACAGTGGGTGCTGCATTTTATCTCGGGTTGCAGCAATCTTTTCAGGAACCCGAAAACACATGGGACACATTTAAATTGAAAGACATTCAAATGTATTTTAAGTGAAGTGATTTTAAAGTAAACAAATATGCATGTGCATGAGTATAAGGAAATATGTTTGATTGTATAAAGACACATTGTTTTTGAAATATACTGTATATACTTAAAATTGTGTTTTTTGTACGTTGCAGAGAATGATGACATGATGTACACACACACACAGAGAAAAATATTTTGAATTTTAAAATTCAGATTTTGATTGGTTGAAATTATTTATAGTTCTGGTCCGTTCAAATTAAAACTGTGAAGCAAATTTGTTTTCTTCCCTCCTGTGGCCTTAATACTCTTATGTTACATAGATTTTAAAAAATGAAGTGCTTAACATCTTGCCATTGTTATTTTGCAAATTCTATTAAGGGGGTAAAACATACACGAAAAGCGGAATTTCTAGCAGAAGAGACGATAATGAAAAATTAGATATTGACATAATAATAAATATTTCAATACTGAAACATCACAGAGCCAATACAAGATCCACACTGCTATAAGTTATTGGAAAATATATTGGAAATGTAAAGGTTGAATCAATATTTAAAAGGTTGAATCAATATTTACCAGTCAGTCAATTAATCCAAAACACTATTTATGTTGTGCAAAGTGAATACATTGTATTGTGTGATATTGGATTCATGGCAGGCAACCTTAATTGATTTCGTATCGGCCGATTTTCTAGCCAAACTGAAAACAGCAATTTAGTGAAGGACTAAGTTTGTGTTGTAAGTTGTGATGTAGAAACCTTCAAACCCAGAGATGAACTGGGTTTGAAATCTACTGTAAAACAATGGAGTATAGCTGCAAGATAAAGACAATTCATAATTTCTCCTCATTACATATTGTCATATTTTACAGTATGGAGTTTATTCCTAAAAGTGTTAGGAACCGTCTATCAGACCTAATTATCCTGATGAAATGTGAATACAGAGATTAATAAATATCTGGATTTATTGAGCTGAGCATCAACTGCTGATCGCTGGCCTGCTTTGAGCACAACCTTGTTATCAATTATTGTAAGTTATGTCATATAATCATATAACATAATAATAATCAGCATCAAGTAGATAGAAAGCAATCAAATAAACATTCATACATTAATGCTCCCCTGAATATATAATTGTATAATTCACTATACTAAGGGGGCAAATTGATTTTATGAGCATGGAATGTTAAACCCGTCTCACTGGGCTGTGACTCTTTGCGACAAATTGGAGACTGCATTCGCGAGGGAGTCTCTAAACTGTCTCCAAACGTTCGCGAAGGTCTCAATTTCCTCGCATGAGTCGCAGAGCCGCACAGTCCTGTCGCTTGAATTTTGAACATATTCAAAAAAAGTGTGCGACAAATCTAGTCTCAAAATAGTCTCAGAGTGGTCGCATGTGTCTCAAACGCGTTGCAAACCCTTCTCAATTTAGTTTCCGCGAGTCAGAAAGTGCGAGAAATGTGAGTTATATGCAGGGGTGTAAAGTAGCGAATTACATTTACTCGCGTTCCTATACTTGAGTAGTTTTTTCGTGTACTTGTAATTTTTTAAGTGATTTTTAAAATCTATACTTTTACTTTTACTTTGAGTATGTTTATTTTGAAGTATTGTACTTCGCTACATTTTATATCACCTGCGTTACTGAGTAAAAAAATAGATAGGGAAAGGAGAGAAAATAAAAGAAATATCGCGGGGGGCTTTTATTTTTACAGCACAATACCGGAAACTAACACGGAGAATGATCGACAGGATCATTGTGACTAAATGATAACAACAAACATTGCTTCCCTCTATCATTAAAACAAAATAATCCTAGTTAAACTGTCATTGTACCGCACGTGAAGACGTGAAGGCTTTTAAATGCAGCAAACCTTTCATCCAGCCGTGCGATCGGCCCCTCCATCACCTAGCTTTCAGTTTAACAGTGCAGAGTAGGATGGAGACGGTGCGTGTTGCCGGGAGCTTTGAAAAACTTCCACGCAGAAAGTCAACCATTGCTCGAGAAGAAAGGTAAAAGTAATAGACTAAAACAATGTGCAAGATATGTTATGCGCGGACACGCGAGTCAGATGACATGCGCGACCGTGAGAGAGAGAAAAAAAGTCATATGCGACCCAGCTGCACCTCAAAACATCACGACCAATTAGTTTACTCACTTTAAGTCAAATCCAAGTGGTCTATGACTATGACCAAGCAATAAAGGAATAAAAAAAACCGGAAGTTTAAAGCTCCTTGACTCTTGCCACCACAACAGTCATCAATTAAGAACACTGTAGCCTACAATGCAACTTGCTTATCCAGCCAGCTCCATGAGATATACATTAAAATATGCCGTCACATTCTTGCTAGCAAAAGAAGTGCCCTATCAACAACATTTGCAACGGTTTATTTTGATTTTGACACTTACCTTATTTAATTATAAAAAATATGTTTTACTTATTATATTATTACCTATATGCATTTTCCTTGTTTTCAGTTCAATTAGGATATGTTTAAAGTCAAAAGTCATGGTTTCAAATGTTAAATAAGTGCATGTTGCAGTTCTTAAATCAATGAATAATTGTCTAATAATTGTGATTACACAATGTCAATCAAAATAATCTTGAATATGATTTTTGTCAAAATCGAGCAGCCTAACCTTGGTCCATGGTTTAGATCAATTATACACAATTACATTATTAGAACTGCAGCTGCAGTCTGTTTAGGTCTGTAGACCGGTTACATTCCCATTCCCCCATTAACAGACTATTTGCTCCATATTTGCTTATCTAAAGTATAATGACACAGTATACATCCATATATGTGTGGTGACATGATTTGTTTAATTTGTGCACTTTAATTTGTAAAAGTGTTGCATTAATTAAACAAAACTAGTTTGAGATTTATATCCCCTTGTATATAGAATGCCCTACACAGAAGAGACCCCTGCCCCCTCCCACTGTTAAAAAGTAACTAGTAACTTGTACTTTAAGTACATTTTAAATCAGCTACTTTTTCACTTTTACTTCAGTAGATTTTTAGACTAGTACTTTTACTTTTACTTAAGTAAAATTTCATCCAAGTAATCATACTTTTACTTGAGTAGAATATTTTTGTACTCTTTCCACCTCTGGTTATATGAAACTAAATTGTGACTGATTTGAGACAAAAATGAGACTGATATTCCGTTTGTGCGATGCTCGCCAGACATAAATGCGAGCTCCCGGAAAGTGTTGGCCAGGACATTCGCAAACGTGTCGTGAGGAACCAACTCAGTGAGACTGCGAGATAAAATTGTCGCTAATTTGCATATTTTCTCGCAATTTTGTGTCTCCAACTTGTCGCACACTGTCGCAGCCCAGTGAGATGGGGCTTTATAAAAGGTTGTTCACCAGAAATGATATCTAGGACTTTCAAGGATCACAACCTGAGTGGACAACCTGCTCAACTACCTGCTGGAAAACTTCAGGGGACGGAATCGCAACCACGGTTTAAGGCGAGGGTAAAATTTTTTTTTTTTACTTAAAGATATCATCATGAAACTTTGCCAGTTGATTACTGACAATAAAATAATGATTTTTTTGTATTGAAGTTTTTTCAAAAATGTTTGATTTTATGCAAATGTGGCATATTTCACTAATTATGGGAATATATTTGTATATCTTTAAAAAACAAAAATCGAGATGATGGATAAAGCCAGTCGAAATCTTTATTGCAGTTTGACAACTGTACTGTAGTAGTGTATTCAGTTTCTACATAACAAACTTCCTATGTGAGAAATCGTGTGATAATTTTGGTTTGATAGTGAGATAGACATGGTTTGTTTCCTTCAATACTCTGTACCAAAAATCTCAACCTCTAAAGCCCTTATATGAACTAAACTTTCAATAATCATTCTTAACACTATTCCGAAGGTTACTACAGAGGATTTTTTCATTGTCTGATTTATGAGACTTTATTTCTTCTTCAAAACATGATGAAAATGCATTTTTAAGAACTGTACATAGTATTTTAGATTTATAAAATGAAAAAAGGCTGTATCCCAAATCTGTTCGGTTTGGACACTAATATGTTGTAAAAATGCGATAAAGAGTTAACTCTGGCTTTATTCAACATCTAGGTTTTTGTTTTGTATTTAATATGCAAATTTGTGCATACCTAGTGAAATATGCCAAATTTGCATATAGGCTTTATTCGGAAAAAAAAATGTAAAACTTCAATGATCGAAAGAGCATTATTTTAATGTGAGTAATCAACTGGCGAAGTTTCATGATGAAATAAAAAAAAAAATCTATTTTACCCTCGCCTTGCTTTAACCATGGTTCCGTTTTGCTATTTCCGCCCCATGTAGCCTTCCAGCAACAACCTTTTACAACATTCCATGTCTGTTTGTATCCTAATATTCCTCCTACAACTATCTTCAACAGATATTACCTCAACATTAATTTTTTGGTTCACTCTGAACCTAACCACTAACAACAACTAAACTTTCCACAATCATTCATAGCACTATTCGGAATGTTAATATATTGTTAATTGTCTGATTTACATTTAACATACATTTTCATCTTAAGAACATACTGAAAATGCATTGTTAAGACCTGTACAAAGATACTTGAGATTAATAAAAGAAAAAAAGGCTTTATCCAAAATATTTTTCTGTAAAAACTTTAGACTCTAATATGTTATAAAAATTAAATCAAGATTGTAAACCTGGTTTAAACCAAACATCTAGATTTTTGTTTTTTTAGAGAGATGCAAATTTACACAATTAGTTTGAGATATTGCCAAATTTGCATATTTATTCAAACATTTCTAATTCGTCCTAATACAAAATAGTATTGTTTTATTGTAAGAAATCAAGCGGCAATAGTTCATGATGATATCTGTTAAACATTTGACCATAATCACCTGCAGGGTCTCACTCAACTAAAAACAGGCTTGTCCAGCCAAAGAGCGTTCTCTCTCTCCTCCGACTTCCCTGTCAGCTATTCTCTACTGTCATTTTATAATACATCAAAAAAATGCCCAGTCCCTCTAAAAATTAGTTTAAAAAAGGTGAGAAGCCATCATCACCAGTCCCATGATTTTAGTCAGCAGACCTGTTGCTAACTAAGTTGGTGGGTGTTTGAGTATTCAGACAACAAGAGAAAAAAACGTATGGATGTCCTTATGGACTAGTACTGGCTTCACTAAGGCTAAAAGGAGCTTCAAAGTGCAGCAATAGGAGACGGGTCGGGATTTGTGTTCGGTGCAAGAGTGCACTGACAAATACAAAATAAAAAAAGCAAGTAGGCCTATGACACATCATACAAATACACATAACACGAAACAACAATAATTATGAAGTGTCATAAACAATATTTATAAAATAAATGTATATTCAAAGGAGAGGGAGGAAGCCTAAGTTTATGTATTCCCACCCCTTATTCAACTGCTAATAATTATCTCATATGAATTTATCAGCTTTAAACAACTGTTTACATAATGTGCATCAAATTATTTATATTTATACAATAATCTTATATTTACAAAAATGTACAAAGCCTTACAAACAAAAAATTGACAAATAAAAAAATAAACGAAGAAGAAAACAAAACCCCCAAATCAATCAGTGTTAATAAAATAAAATAATCAGAATGTTTATCAAATGTAATAACCTGGTTGCACGAGTATCATCTGAAAATAAAATGTATCAGTTGAGGTATTTCATCATTTCATTTAGGTTATACCGCTCCATATATCTATATAGATATATATATATATATATATATCACAGATTACAACTGGATCAAACTTTGGTAAGAGTGCAGCTTATCCAGCAGCCACCTTGCCCTGTTCAGGTGCTCTGGAGCAAACTACCAAATCAGCCAACCTGATGAAGAAGACACCATCTGGAGTTTTACCGATAAACAGACAATAAGAACTGGACATTCTACATTCATTGAGTGAAATCAAGCCATCAATACTTCCACATCCAGACTCAACTGAAAACTTCTCACACATCCACACACTCCAACAAAACCTCCTCTCCATGAGGGTCCGTCTGCAGCTATTCATCTCCATAAAAGTCCCCTTACCTTGAGCAGCGGGTCTGACTCCTCTTCACTGTCAACAGTGGAGATTACAGGCTCCGCTGTGATCTGCTGCACTCTCCTCCTGTGGTAGTGTTTGTGTGAGATAGTGTGTAAGAGAGCAGAGCGGTAGAGGCAGAGAGTGTGTGTGTGTGTGTGTGTGTAGTTACCGGGAAGAGCGTGAGCCTGGTATCTGCTTGTAGTGTGGGGGATAGCGGTTATGTGGTAATGAAGGAACCTCCCTTATAGAGCCAAACCCAGTATCAAATGTCAGAAGACTTGTGCATCTATTAGGTTTCATTTATTTTGTTATTTAGACTGGACCTCTACAGTTTTTAGTTGATCAGTTGGCAAAGTAAATGAATGAACACTGTGTGCCACTCTCATTATATTGTTTCCGTGTTACTGTCTTCTGTTCTTTATTCTATTGTTAGCCTATGTGCATCCATCTCTGTCCATGTCTTATTTTATTCCTTTCCTCTGTTATTTTAATATTTTTTTTATACTTTTTTCACACCATCTTTTACCCACAGTTTTCTTTCTTTCTTCATATCGGTAAATTATTTAAATAGTCCAATTAAGAGGAATAGAGTGATGTAAAAAATTAGGCGATAGTAACCTAATTATATTTTTACAAGGGACTCACCTATCTCAGAATGAAAATTAATAATTCCCCCAAAAATATGGGTATAATAAACACATTTTTCAGCTGTTTAAGATCAGGACACAAAAGAGGAGTCGCAATATTATTTTTTCAATTCAGTTCATTTTGAGTTATTGAGCGAGATCAGAGATAGAGAGTCAGACATATTTTAGTGCAAGGGGAAACAAAAAATAAATTGTGCATCCTTCTCTGTGTTTATCTGCCCCTTCAAAGAGATCAAAGAATTATCAAAAAGATCCTTGAACTCATTTCCTTAGAAGGTATATTAATACGTGGAGGAGACTTTAATACTGTCTTAAATTGCAGGTTGGAAACGTCTAACAAAAAGAGAATTAGCTTCCCCCAATGTGGGATGTTTGGAGAGATACTCATCCAACAGACTAACATTATACTTTCTCAAATCTGAAATTAAAAAATGTCTTGACCTGAATGATAATGATAATATCCTGTGGGACACCTTAAAGGCAGTAGTCAGGGGCAAAATTATATCTATTGGTACAGCAATCAAAAAAGCGAGAGAGAATAAGATGAATAAACTTGAAAATAATCTTGAAGATTTAGAAACACAACACAGCAAAAATCAGAAACCCCAAATAATCATTTAAATTAAAGAAACTAAAAACAAGATATTGGACATCCATAATGGAAAAAATAAACAATAAGTAAAAATGTATCAACTGCTCCTGAATGTGCCCAAAACAAGGCTCACAACCAAGGGTGATCCTGCTTTTTCAGAAGCAGCACTGACCCTTTGGAACAGCTTAGCCCTTAAAATAAGATCTGACTCCACCCCTGATCAGTTCAAATCATTGTTGAAGACACACCTCTTCTCTGTGGTCTTCATCTCTAGATGAGTATGTTTTATCCCAGCAGCTTCTACTAGTGCTTTTTTGTTATTTTATGATATTTTGAAGTGACTTTTAATATGACTTTTTACATGATAATGTATGATGCATTTGTGTCTATTGTTTTACTCTCTGTACTGTACTGTTGGTCTAACTCAGCCATAACAGTATCACAGAGAAAAATACGGAGAAAAAAAAACAGATCTCACAACAGGGTAAGTGTCCAACAATTTAGACCAGATCCATACTGCATTCCAAACATATTAAATTAAAATAACCTTTATTCTCAACCAGAAGTGATAGAGAAAATATATATATATAAAAATCTACCCCCAATTGGAGAACTTCAAAATAAGTGTTTAACATTGCAGGTAACGGCAAAAGAACTGGAGAACTAAACTTAAAAACAGTAAGACAACAGGAAGTGACGGTCTACCGGCTGAGTGCTACAAGGCCTTTAGAGAAGAATTGACACCAGTGCTCAACTGAGTGCTCAATTCAGTCCTTTAACTGAATTCATCATTTGACCCATATTTCGCTCTGTCTTCTCATATCTTAATATCCGATTCCTATGAATAAAAAAGAAATATCCAGTGACATGAGTTTTTTTTTTAATAATAATTATAATAAAATATTTATAGAAATATTTTAGTAGTACCAGAATGTAGGAGACATTTCATTGAGACACTTTTTTAAAATTTTTGTTAAACTTATTTTTAATCTACATACATATTAAGATGATTCAAATGTTCACCATTGTAAACATATTTGTATTAGTAATATGTAATTCTGAGCGACCAGTTTCGGCGTTGTGTATTGACGAGGCACACAGGATTAGCTTTTCTGGAGACTGTTCCCCTTTTCAAAGGAAAAAGAAAAACACAGGCGTCACAACGCACTGTCCAATGTGTGTGTCCTCTCTACTTAGCATCAGTGCTCACTGAACAGTCACCATTTAGAAAGTAAATATATATACATGTTGGAATTACACATGTGTAATTCAAGCATTAAACTGTCTAAAAAAAATAAGAAATACAATAAAAATGGTCTTTAACACAGATCAACAATTACTTTTTTTCTCTGACTTCCCTTCAACTCATTTTATATATATACGTATATATGTTTTTACAATAATCTATGACAAAAACTCAAAAAACACAAACCGTTTCAAGGGAAGAAGAAAAACACAGACTTGGAACACACAGTCCAATTCCTCTACCTCCACTCTACAGAACAAAGCAAAAAATGATTACACAAACAAAAACATAAAGCTGCATTCGCGATGTCTACACCGAGACGGCAGCAACGTTTTCAACCCAGCTTAAAGTCACGGGGCCGTGGCAACCTCGTAGTAACTGGCGATAGCATTTAGCTAATTCACTTAGTATAAAACTCATGAAAGTCCGGTTTTAAAAACATACTGGAACCTATCTACATAACGGGGAATTTAACCCACATGCTCAACAGCACGTTACATTGCAGTGAATTATGATACAGTTATCTAAGAGCAACAAACAAAAAGCTTATAAAATATAAACGAGAGAAAACATCACTTACCAACTCCAGTGTCAGTGTGTATATATTTGTATATCATGTGCTACTGCTTCTACAACTAAAATAAAAAATAAGATCAGCAAAAATAAAATAAACATTGTCTGCATTTATACTTGCGTAAAAGCAACTTTTGAAAGTCCCTTTGGTTAAATGCCTAGGCTAAATATAATTTATAATATGCATAATTAAGTACATTTATATGAACAGTAATTAAATATTCCTCGGACGTTTGCCTTCATAAAGGAATTAGTACCTCTGTAATGAATCCATGTTGAGATGAAATGATGGAGATTTAATATAACTTGATAGAGAACAGAAACTCTTATTGATCATTGAAAGGCACAACACTGCCCTTTATGTCTCCCGCGTTCATCATAATAATCTGCTCATTTAGAAGACGACAGCTAAAAACATTAATGCTTTGGTCATATCTGACACCTGGGATTCCGCCTTTGTTTGACAGACATAAATATGTACTATAGACATGGAAAAGCATGTTTTGAGACCGGAAGGCTGCTGAGCTTGGCCGCTGTGCTGAGAGTTTTAATATTGTGTGTGTAGCGTTGGGAGAGGGAATAGGTGCTGAGGCGCAGAAACTGCCTAGACGGGGTTTCATTTAGTCAACAGAGAGGGAAAGTAATGGGATGCACACACACACACACACACATCTGACAGCACACGCAACTCTGAAGTTTTGGATGAGAAAGTGTCTTTGTATACTCACAAAGACACACACACACATTATTGTGTGCTAATGAAAAATTGTAACTAATAAGTAGACACACACACTCACGCACAGACACATAAAGCAAAGCTATGTTTTGCATGCAGGCACACACAAACATACTGTAAATGCACACACAGTCCATGTTTGTGTGTTTCTGTAATCAGCAGTAAGTGTACCATGGTGAGTCATTGACAATCTCTCCATCCAATTGGTATGAGCCTCAGCAGACTAGGGCTGCCTGCTGTGTTTATTAAAAATATACTCATTAGGTTATTTCTCGCACTGACACAGATAACTGATACACACAGCCATACACACACGGAGTGGAAAGAAAAAAAGCAATACATTTCCAAAATGAACAAACTGGTACATTGCTTTTGATACTGGTCTTTGATAAAAATCAAATGTGATGTGTTGACTGTGTTCCACACCAATTGAAGTTCCTCACCGACCACAGAAAGTTCATATGGTTTTAATATTGTTCTGATTATTTCACCTCAGTGCTGTGGCAGCATTTCATCCAACAGTGTGAACAAGCTGCATTCAAACCTGCTAGGTTTAGACTGACGCCATGCATGTGCATGTGCAACCACCTAACCTTCCTCAACCAATCAGTTGTTCATGCGCTCCTGAATGATCCCTCACCATTGTCAAGTCTTTTCTGTAAGGATTTGAGACTGATGAAAACTCCCAGTAACATAGGCACCAGGTTCACTGCATAGTGTTGCACCAAACCTGATGAAAGCTGGAAAGTCAATTAAATTATTTTTTCTGGTTCTAATTTGCTCTTTTCCAGCTAGTAGTTGAGATGATTAACAGTGTTTATAGATTGTATTTAATTGTGCCCTTTAAAGCGATACACAGCAGGTGAACAGAGTCAATTGTTTAACTTGCCAGTTGATTACTGGCAAGTTAAACATTTTATTACATTGATTTGTATTACAATTTGTTCAGAAATGTTTCAATAAATATGTACATTTGGCAATATCTAACTAATTATGTGTAAATGTGCCTCACTTTAAAAAACCAAAATCTTAGAACTATAATTCACTCTAAGACTATACATAAACTATAAAACATACATACATTATTTTAACTTTTAATCCATTACGGTGTAGTGTGTTACCAATGGTTTTCTTGGTGACTGTGGTCCCCGCTGCCTTTACGTATTTGGCATTGACCATTTATGGTAGATTGTGGGATGAAACTGGTAGGAGAAGTGGGATGACACGGGGAGGAGATTATGTGCGCACAATTCAATGTGGGTTTTTATAAAGGGAAGACTGTGTACAAGTGTGCGCCGCATGGATTTATAAATCTCAAAATTTATCAGCGTATGCACATTCTGAGTTTCGGGAGTTAGCAATGTTTAAGGATGGATTCTATGCAGTTTTATAAATGAGTCCCCAGGAGGCAGTGGAAACTAGGGCTGGCCCGAAAACCATTTTACAGGCTTCGACTAGGCTACTCGTTGGATTTTCCGAGCAAGTATTCGAATACTCGTTCGAAAAAAACACACCAACAAAACCAACATTTATAATCCCAATGTAGGCCTACTCACTAAAACCGAGTGTGTGAGCCGAGACAGCAAGCTGCGTAGTTTGTTGATGCCTTAATAACTTTCGAACGGTAATAAAGTCGGAGTTCCTTACTTTTCCCGTGGAAGCGAACAGCTGTTGTTCCGTTCCAAATCAGCTGTCCTCTGTGCCATCGTAACCCTTACATGAGCTTTTCAATTCATCCTGTCACATAATTCTTTTCGGGGATTTATAAATCCATACAAAGATCCAATATTGATAGTATTTTGTGTCCATATTATATCCATTATTTCCCATGATGCTAGCAAGTCACTGTTGATGATGGGCAATAGCAGCGCTGCATTGCGAACGTGGTCTACACAAACAGCTAAGCTAAGCTAACGTTAGCATTACGCCAAGCATTACTTTTACTTCCAAAATCGTGCTAATGTTGTGGTATAGAGTTAAGAGGACTGTTCTTCCTCCATCTCTCTCCCTTCCGCTTTTAGTTTGCCTCGCTCTGGTAACATCACATAGCATTAAAAAAAAAAATCCGAATACTGTATTGAGCTCCGAATACTAATTTAACAAACGAATACTCGGATATTTGAGGCCAGCCCTAGTGGAAACTGCTTGAAAGTAAGCTAAGTGCTCAAAACAGCCTTTCCTAAGCCAAATAGGTGAGATTTTGAATGGATGTCTTTGTTTAAAATAATCAATCAATTGTATAATAATGTTGTGTAAAATTACTTTTTGAGACACAGTTATTCTGTCTCTCTCAAACACACAAACACATTTGCCTGCTGTGCTTATTAAATTGTTGGCTTCACTAAGTTGCGCTACCTAGTTGCCGATTTGCTGATAAAAAGAAATAAGCAGCCACACACTCACTGGGTAGGTTGCTGTTTATGCTACGTATTAAGGGACTTTGGAAAGCTCTCAGCTCATAAAGTGAAAATGTAACAAGGCAGGCAACACTCCATGTAATAACTCTGACGATCACCCTGACTTACTGAACAGCACACCAGAGGGTCTGTGTGTGTGTGTGTATGTGTGTGCGCACACATGTGTGTAAGGATTGATTGGCTGAGCAGGTTGGAAAGTGGCAGCAAGGGAGAAGGTCAGCCGTCTCACCTCAAACGGAGAAAATAAAGTAGATTGTATGATTATTAGAATTCTCTCTTCAACTGTTCGTAAAGTGAAATGAGCGAGACATTCAACACGTACACACTGATCTTTTGAGTGTTAAAGAGGACCTATTATGCTACTTTTCTGGTCTTAATTTCTTGTTTTACACTGCTATAGAGCAACCTGACACGAATCACATCACAAAAAACTATGTAGATTTTCGGGAAGCTCTTTCTCTTATTTTGGCGATCCAGCACATCCTGTCAACACTTGAGTGTGTGTGCTTCGGCTCCCTCCGCCTGTGTTTCGGCCATCTCCGCTCCCCTCCCCCCCTCCTGCAAACCCCACTCCGTTGTGATTGGTTACCTTCCTTCCGGAACACTTTCAGTGGCGGGAAGCGCGAGCATGGACCTATAAGGGCACAAGGCAGACGCGAACAGGGAAGTGACAGCATTACCATACATGGAAACATCCGCGTGGTGACTTCACGAAGTTACATGCGACGTCACGAAGTTACAAAGGGTAGACCACTTTGAACACGTGACTTCTCGACTGGCTAGAATAGTGTTTAGTGCTCTGCACAGACACCCCAGCTGGTCAGCAGGGAATACGTCGAAATGCATGTAAGTCATTATTTGATAATCTAGTATGGTTAAGCATGACTATGAATCATCATAACAACGTTTATAGGTCATAAAAGTCAAAAAGCATCATAGGTCCTCTTCAAAGGTTAAACTTTTGACATACACACACACTCACTTACATGCACTTACCCACACTAACATGCACAGCATGTAGATGTGACACACACCGACACTTACTTATTCACAGGCCAATATTTTGAGTGTAAATTAGTGTAGCTTATGAAACACAAATTGTGTCCAGCTCTAACTCAACATCTCTTTCTCTCTCACTCACACACACACACACACACACACACACACACACAGGCCAGCATTCTGAGTGTAAATGAGCACAGCTTTTGAAATAACAAATTGTATCCGGCTCTAGCTCACCCTCTCACTGTCACACACAAACGCGCCAATATTTTGAGAGTAAATGAGCGTAGTTTATGACAAGCAGGGGAGACACGCTGGTGGAGACAATTACCATTCCTTAGTGTCTTAAAGACCTGCCACAGTCACACAACAGGAAATGCACACACAAATATGCATGCACATTCACACATATGGACTAGCACACACACACACTTACTTCAAAATATCTCCCTCGCTGTGCTGACAGGACTGTCCGCTGTGGGCCTTTGTTAGTTCTGGTTGGGCAACCTTAGTTATAGTGTGTGTGTGTGTGTGTGTTATTTATATACCAACAACCTTTATGAATCTTGACAGTGTCTTTCACAGCCTGAAAGATATTTTTTTACTGTGGCCAATTTATATTATTATAGTTTACCACAAGATAACATGATGCTAAGAGCATTTTCAATTTGGATTAAATTTTATTCATCATAAAATCAATTTTCTTTTCTCCAGAAGTGGTCATGTTTTGTATTGCTCATGTTCTTCTCCAGCAGCATTGCTGGAAAACATTTCATCCAAATAATACAAGGTTGGACTACTTTTTTAATGTCATCTTAGTAAAGCATAAAATCCAAAAGTCCATGGTACACACATCCTTCCACTGCTAAAGTTCTAAACGTGCAATCTGGTTTCTCCTGATTGTAGCTACACAAATACAATTGCAAATATACATTTTGAGTGGAGGGAATAGAATAAACACATTTCAATGTGTGACAAATAAATTGAGTGAAACTTGCAACAATAAAGAGAGTACTTGTAATAGTCAGTAATATAACGTATAGGGGAACAAAAATTATTCAATTCAACTATCTTGTAAAGTCATATTGAAAATAATGTTTTTTGTTTTATAAAAGTAGAAAAAGAAATCAATGTGAAAAATATATATACTGTATATCAGGCCTATTCAATTAGTTTTGAATAGGGGCCGGTTGTGGAAATGATCCAAAATGAGGGGCCAGAAAAAAATGCCTATAATGGATGAGCATCACATCAATAGCTACATATACTGTAAAACACTACAACGACATAGGAGTGCATATATTGTCTTTATTTTATCAAATAGAGTTCACCAGCTTATCAAAAAAATCCCTATTTGATTAACATAGGCTGTCTGTTGTTTAAGTGTTTAACAATCTTATCAGTTCAGGAAAACACAATAGGTTAACTCTTCAACAGCTTATCAAAATACATAGAAATAAATGTACTCAAAGTGCAACAGCTTATCAAAAAACATAGAAATAAATGTAGGCTACTCTAAGTGCAACACCTTACAGTGTTTCCCCCCCAAAATATGTTTGTCAAGGGGTCACTGTCCAGGGTCATGGGAGGCGCGGCGAAAATCTTGGCTGTATTTTGCTCAAAGATGCCAATGCACAGTACAGAAATAAACAACTGCTTATTTGAATACCAAAAAAATACAGACACTGACTTTACAGTCGTGCAATTTTGTTTGCTATGTGAAGGTACAAATTGTGTGCAAACATGCAAAGTTCTACTGGTGCAATATTATGCAGACACACTAAATACAAATAATGGACCATACACTTACACTGCGGTACAATCGCGCCCGCAAAGCTGCATACACAGAGCAGCTGATAGAGAAACGCTTGGAGACACATGTGCACATTTATTTACTGCAGATCGCGGCCTTTCGCGCAGTTATGACCATGCAAAAGCACACATCGCACGTGCTAGTACATTAATTGTGCGCCAATCGTCGGTAGTCAAGGCGGGGGCCAGTAAATATTCCTTCGCGGGCCGGACCGGGCCCGCGGGCCGCCTATTGAATAGCCCTGCTGTATATGGTTGGGGGGGCGGGTTGAACACTTTGAGGTTGTGTATGAACCAGGCCTCCAGGACGCTGCCTTCTCCGAGCAGCCAGCATGGACAGGTGGCCACGCCTGGTATTACACGCATTTGACTGTCTGGGACGGGTCCGTAAATCAAAATGGAGATCATAGGGAGCCCTGCCTCATTCATTCCCAATACAATTTCGTCAAACAAGAATGTATCTCCGCTTTCTGGATATCAATCAAAGGCTCATACTTTTCTTCAGACCATGGACTAATAGAATGGAAGTTTTCACTTTTCAAAACGCCACCGAAAGCGTTTTATAGCCGTTTTATTTTCAGTTTTAGCCGTTAGGTGTGTAGCCGCTAAAAGGAGCCGTAGTGAAACAACCGTTGCTTCGGCCGGCCCGGCCTCCGATGGCGGGAGGAATCTTCGTTTATCACTATATTTCTTTACAACGACGGGGTGTAATTTAAAGATTACATACAGAGAATCATCGGGGATTAGTAATTTATACTTCCATGGTCGATAAACAATGCAAATGTGCTCGTCCCGCTTAGCTTAATGCACGGACATATTATAACGTTACACTGCTCGAGTCATGCTTTAGGGGCGTGTCAGGGCTCTCATGAGAGCAGTATGGCCGCTTCCTTGTTGCTTCTCTGCGCCAATGAGCAGCTTTCATAGGAATGAATGGGCGCCATGTTTTAATACGGTGTCCATTTCTTTATATGTCCATGGTATGAACACTTTGAGCCTTGAATAACATTAAATTATAAATTATAAACATTATAACATTATAAATTATTTTGCATTTCATTGAGGGAAATAAGTATTTGATCCCCTACCAACAATAAAGGATGCTGGCTCCCACAGAACAGTGCTTTCACTTTAAGAAAGTTCTCCTGATCTCAACTCGTTACCTGTATAAAAGACACCTGTCGTTAACTCTATAAAAGACACCTGTCCACAGAATAAATCAGACTACAACCTCTCAATCATGGGCAAGACCAAAGAGCTGTCTAAGGACATCAGGGACAAGATTGTAGACCTGCTCAAGGCCGCAATGGGCTACAAGACCATTGGCGAGAAGCTGGGTGAGAAGGAGACAACTGTTGGTGCGATTATTAGAAAATAGAAGAAGCACAACATGACCATCAATCTCCCTCGGTCTGGGGCTCCAGGCAAGATCTCACCTCGTGGGGTCTCAATGATAATGAGAGCGGTGAGGGATCAGCCCAGAACTACAAGGCAGGAGCTTGAGCTTGTTAATGATCTCAAGGCAGCTGGGACCACAGTCACCAAGAATACAATTGGTAAAACACTGCACCGTAATGGCTTAAGCAGGGGGACCCGTAAGGTCCCCCTGCTCAAGAAGGCACATGTCCAGGCCCGTCTGAAGTTTGCCAATGAACACCTGAACGACTCAGAGAATGCTTGGGAGAAGGTGATGTGGTCAGATGAAACAAAGATTGAGCTATTTGGTATTAATTCAACACGCTGTGTTTGGAGGAAGAGGAATGCTGAGTATAACCCCAAGAACACCATCCCCACCGTCAAGCATGGAGGAGGAAGCATTATGCTTTCGGGGTGTTAAGGGGACAGGTCGACTTCACTGCATCGAGGCAAAGATGGATGGGGCCATGTACCGTGAAATCCTGGCTGACAACCTCCTTCCCTCAGCCAGGTCACTAAAAATGGGTCGTGGATGGGTCTACCAGCATGACAATGACCCAAAACATACAGCAAAGGCAACAAAGGAGTGGCTCAAGAAGAAGCACATTAAGGTCATGGAGTGGCCTAGCCAGTCTCCAGACCTAAATCCCATCGAATCTGTGGAGGGAACTGAAGCTTCGAGTTGCCAAGCGACAGCCTCAAAACCTCAAAGATTTAGAGAGGATCTGCAAAGAGGAGTGGTCCAAAATTCCTCCTGAGATGTGTGCAAACCTGGTCATCAACTACAAGAAACGTCTGACCTCTGTACTTGCCAACAAGGGTTTCTCCACCAAGTACTAAGCAATGTTTTGATAGGACATCAAATACTTATTTCCCTCAATGAAAATAATACATTTTATTTAGTGTGATTTTCTGAATTTTCTTTTTGATATTCTGTCTTGCACTGTTAAAATAAACCTATCATTAAAATTATAGACTGCTCATTTCATTGTAAGTGAGCAAACTTACAAAATCAGTGGGGGATCAAATACTTATTTCCTCCATTGTATCTACAGGGCCTATGATTTTCCCAAACATCTAAGTATTCACCACCTGTTTTGTCTTCGCAGAGGGGAGGAAACATGACTCTGGGCTGTTAGCTGACTCCGGACTCCTGCCCTTGCTGGAACAGCATGCTGTATCCCCTGCTGGCCATCCTATGTGCCTCTATGGAGACCCGGCATACCCTCTTCGAGTGAACCTGCAGGCCCCATTAAGGAACCAAAATATTACGCCCCAGATGATGGCATTCAACAAAGCCATGAGTGAAGTGCGAGAGTCCGTTGAGTGGCTGTTTGGCGACATTGTCAATTATTTCAAATTTGTTGATTTAAAAAATTGGCTTGAGAAGTGTCGGGAAGTTATATATTGTATATGCCCTTCTAAGGAATGCCTTAACATGTCTGTATGGCAATCAGACATCAACATTTTTTAGATTGGATCCCCCACAAATTCAGGATTATTTTGCAAGATAATATAGGCGATTAAAATGTATATAACAGTGTAGATAGTAAGGTACACAATATGTATGTGTATTAAGTGTGTATTATTCAAGTGTTAAAACATATTTCATGTGTTAAGGGTGACCTGTCCACTACACAACATTGTATTTCTTTGACTATTCAAGTGTGTTGAAATATATTTCATGTGTTAATTAGTGCAATGGTACTATCGGTAATTTAATTTGTGGTACTTTAACAACTTTTAATTTGTGTGTGTGTGTAATATAAATTGTGAATATTGAAAAGAGAATTAATTAGAAAAATTAATATAACAAAGAAAAATAAATCATTATATTAATATAAACAGTAAATTCAACGACAGCATCTTTTCCTACCGCAGTCAGAACAATTTAAACCCTTTGCTAGCTCCCTGCCAAAATATATACTGACCTCACCTAACTAATTCTCTTTCATTAGTTTGCTTATTATAGCTAGCATTGCCTGTCCTTGCTTCTGCTGCTGAAGGAAAGCTGCCTGGGTTGCCTGCATTTGTGCTTGTTGCTGTGCCATCATGGTCATCATCTGCACCATCTGTTGTTGTGATTCTTGTGCCCTCCATGATTGTTCCTCCATCTCTTTATTTTTTAAATCTTGCTTCTTCTCTCTCAACTCTCTATCCATTTGACTCATCTCTCTCGAAAAATGTATCGTCTCCTATCCACTTCTCCTTCCCTTCTTGCTCATTGGTTCTCCATCCTCGCTCAGTCTAGTCTAGTCCAATAGTATCCAGCTACAGCCCCGGAGAACAATACTGAGTCGGGCCGGGAGTACTGAGTCGGGCCGGAAGTTACTAATAAATTTCGAACGTTATTTAGACAAATTATATTGTTTTGGCGATTAAGTTCAGGCATCACAGCTGGGTGGTTAGGGTTAGGGCAAGGGGATAGGGAGAGGTTATAATATATATAGAACTTTAGATTATGTTCAGGCATCACAGCTGGGTGGTTAGGGTTAGGGCAAGGGGACAGGGAGAGGTTAGAATATAGATAGAACATTAGATTAGCCACGGCGCTAGCTCCACTTGGCTAACGGAACACCACGGCGGCCATCTTGAGAAGGTCACGTCAAACAATATAAAAGACCGCAGTCCATGAGACCGATAGGCTTCTAGCCCCGACACAGTACTCCTGGCCCGACTCAGTACTCCCGGCCCGACTCAGTATTGTTCTCCGGGGCTGCAGCTAGACTCTACTCGTCTAGTCTGGCCCACCCTCTCCATGGCCGCCTTCCTAGCCTCCTCTGCTCTCGCTCAGTCTGCTTCTATTTGGTGTGAATGCTGAAAGCATTCACAGCTTTGATATTCTACAGCCTTCAAAATATTTCTTTATTATTATTATTCCGCCACTTCTTTGTCATTCAATAACTTCAACATACTTCAACCTTCAAACATGTTCCATATATCAACATGTTCAGCTCTTCAAGGACTTTATTGGTGACCTTCAACATTTTCAAAAAAATTCATAATTTCATATTTATTCAACGTTTTATGAAAAATATTCAGATCCCAGCCACTCATTCATACTTATTCCCACAAACTTCATATACACCTTCAATTGTTCAGCTATTTCAGGACATTAATCTGTATGATTCAGAATTTTTTGCTACACTGCAAAATTTCAAATAAATTCAACTTTTATGAATTTTAATATTTCATGCAGAATTATGATCGTTCCTACTCATTCATACTTCATCGTAGAAACTCCATTCAAAGTTCTTCCTGTTCGTCTTGCACAGCAGCAGACTTTCATAATTCAAAATATTTTCATAAAATGTATAACTTTAGAGATATTAAAGGTTTAATAAACAAACAATCTCTCAATGTTAATTAATAGGGAAAGGGTCCAAACGCGAAGCATTTCGACATGACGCCAAACCTATCTCCTCATTCATACGTCATCCTAGAAACATGATTCTAACATATAAATATTCAGCTGACTTCCCTCTTTCATAATCTTAAACAGTTTTTTCAACAAATGTTTAGTTTTCTCATGAGACAGCCTTGTTTGAAGGCACGCAAACTCAAAATCAAACAGTGAGTGGATGGAGCTACACTCCATGATCGGATGTCAAATGAACTCCATTTTCAACTTGCTGGCCTAACCAAATTGTTTACAATACAGACCCAAATTTCACAGTGAATATTAATTGGAATCTTCTCATTCTCACGGTACGATCATTTTTTCTGTCAGACAAACGGTTTGCGTGTGAGAGGCAGAAGTTCGAGGCATGCGCTTCGGTGTGCTCTAAAGGTGGAGAGGTAACACAGCTGTTACCAATTGGCCCTGATTAGCTGTGACCACAGCACCATAGCAATATATAGTTCTCTTGTTGTGTTATTGAACACAGGTCTGGTGGCTTAGTGGTTTAAGCCCAGGTCTCGCAGTTCAAAGGTCTCAGGTTCGATTCCAGCTGAGGGAATACAATTTTCACTTCAAATCTTTGTGTCAAGGGAAGCATGTCTCGTTTATGATTTTTTTTATTTTTATTTTTTTTTTTTTTTTTAACCCTGAGCTTAAAGTTGGCGGTTCAAGTCCCAGTTACCGCAAAATTTAGACTTACACGGATTTTCTTCTAACTTTGCACAAATGTTTATTATGACTCAATTATAACCCCAGAGGAGTTTAGAGGTCAAGTTTCAAGGTCATAATTCATTAATTTTTAATTAATTTTTCATAAATTGTATTATTCAAACATTCTATTCATTCAGATATATTCATCCTTCGTTCTTCATCAACATTCAGCAGTGAAGTCAATTTCAGCATCAGCTTCAGCATCAGTGTCAGCATTCACACCGCAATTTCTTCAAGGAATTGCAATTCTAGTTTCCCTCTGCTATCAAGGCAAGGCAAGTTTATTTATATAGCACAATTCAGACACAAGGCCACTCAAAGTGCTTTATTCCCCTGTCTTGTTTTTTCAGCTGCCATCTCTTTTTCCAATATTTCTTCTAATAATGTGTCTAATTCTGTGCTTTGATTTGATGTCCTGCTGCTCCTCTCGTCCTGATTTTTTTTCCCTGTACTTTTCTTGTATGAGCGCAAACCTCTCCCTAACAGACCGCTGAGTTACTTTAAATTTCAGATCCTGGCAACTGTTTAAGAAATCTGAAATGATGGACCAGGCCTTTCCCTTGTCTGTACTACCCTTTTTAAACTGAAAGGGCTCAGAAAGGAGTATTTCACGACAGAGAACCGTGTCGTGTGACTCTGTCCATTCAATTGAGGCCATAAAGACATGAAAAACTAGAGTAGTTAACTAGCCAAGCTTCAAAATAGTCAACTAGATAGTTTTTGACAAAGCTACTGTTAACTACTTCTCTTGATAACTAACGTTAGAGACCTACTTCACCGGTTGGAACATGAAGGTGTATTGAAGTCGGAGATCCTATTTAGTATAAATGTGCAAAAAAATAAATAAATCGGATCATTTTAGCCTGAGAAAAGGCAGAAAGAGTGTTTAATGGTCTCACTGTCTAACCCTACAGTTTCCTTCTTGTGACATCTCAGTAAGGGTTAGGATTAACAGGACAGCTGGACCAAGGGAAGACCGAAGGAAGAAAAACCTCATTCATTATATTATAATAGTTATTCTATAATGATAGAATGCTGGTTCCGTATGGGTGAAGTATTCCTTTAACCAATTGAAACGTTACTTACTGAAGCCGTTGGTTGTGGCTAGCCGATGACATGTCTATGAAAAAACAAGAACACTGGTCAAATGATCGGGTATTTCTATGAAATATACTCATAATCCATAACACTACTAAATGTACAACCGAATACACACGAAAATGCAGTGTATTAAGGGATACAAACTTATAATTACCTGTAGAAAAGGTGGTGTTGTACGGAGGACTGCAAAACAGTAGTTCTTCCGTTGTAAACAGACGTACTACAACGACAGGAAGTGACGACACACATTCGCGAATGCCCAAAGTGCTCGACCGCCGTCATAGATATAATATACATATATACGTATATATGTCTATGGACCGCCGTAGCCGTCCTCTCAACCGTCGATGCTTAAAGTCCCTAATGTCTGCTGAAAGTTCCACAGCTCAGGATTTTAAGCCATGAATTGATGAACTTGCGTTGAAGAAAAGATGTCAGTTTTCTAATGGCTGTAAATAGGCCAATCTATGAGGCTAAGGGCGCTCTCACACTAGTGCCGTTTGCCTGTTCCGTGCTCAGCACGATTCCCCCCCTCCCCACTCTCCCCCGCAGGCCCGTGCTCACACTGCTCGTGGCCTGGGCACACTTGCACCTTGCCTACGTCACCGTGCGCGTTTAGGATTTGGAGCTTAGTCTACTTGTAGGCTATACGACTGTTAGTGAATATTTTCATCCGGCCAAATTTGCATCAAATATTCCACTTCCACATTAGAGCAATGAGAATCCTTAAGCTATTGTTTTTTTTAAAAAATGTAGCCTTGACGTAATAGGTCGCGCTGGACAGTCTCATATTTGTGCAGCAAGCTGTTTATTATTAATATAACGGCCCGTCATCAGACCATATGTACTGGATGGTTTTATACACATCGATCGCTCCATCAAATCCAAGTCAGAACTTTTTGTATGGGCAGAGATCGTTTTTTTAAGTGTCTTTATAAAGTTTCTTGTTAAACCTTAGTGTAGGCTACTGTTTCCTTATCACCGGGCCGCGGTGTGTTGTTTTGGGTGCGTCTCCACCGCCATGCGTAAATGCAGTTATGACAGCTGACGGGAGGAAAAAGAAAAAAAATCATCTGACGAACGTGAGTTAACACGAAAACCTTTTTGCTGTGCTTTCTGAGCCGACCTAATTAGCTCTCTCCCTCTTTTATTAGCCCACACCTAGGCTTACACACACGTTAATTCTCACACATTATAGCTACAAGTCCAAGTGGTGGGCAATTCTGGTGCCGACTAGTAAGGCAGTGGACGTTAACGGACAATGCATCCTTAATAAATTCACGTCAGGAACGCCGCCTGTGCGCTTGCTTGTGCGCGTGTCATCTCATTAGCATCTGTACTTTGGCCACGGCACACCTCTCCCAAGTGTGCCGTGGCCAAGGGGCTGTTCCGTGCTGGAATACAAGTTGGCGTGGTCACACTAGCCAAACGTTCTAGACTTTAGTATGCAAATGAGCTTTGGCACGGGGCCCTAGTGTGAGTGGCCCCTAAATAGCATGCTACTGTTAATGATTGATTGATTGTGTCTAATGGTGCGAACACACTGTACTCCGCGGCGCGTCGGTTGTCCACGCGAATCGCAGGTTCCGCACCGTGTCGCCGCCCAACCTTCTCTACTCTGGGGATATGCTGATGCTGGTGCTAACCTGTGCTGAGAGGACCAGTCTGCTGTGCGTGCTTTACCCAAGCTAACCGGTGCTAACTTGGTTTATAAAGCAAAACTGATGGCTGTACACAGCAGGCAACAGACACATAGACACCTCAACTCTGATTGGCTATCGCGGCCGGCGGCAAAAAGTTAAATATTTTCAACTCCTGCGGCGGCCGCATGAACCGCTCTATGCCTGTCGCCGCGTGAAATACATTGACTTTCTATGTAAACTGTGTGTTCGCACCTAAAGGGTCCTCGCGTTGCAATCCCTCCCAGCTGCAGTCATAGCAAGAGATGCGCAGCTCTCCGTTCTAGTGTTCCGTTAGCATCCCTATTAGCAGGTGTAGTAGCCTACACCTCTTTTAAAGTCTTTGAGTAGTGCAATTCAAAATGTCAAGCAGTGCTTATTGAAACTTTGAGCATGTATGATTACTGCAAGACTTAACATTATCACTTTGTTTTTTAATGCGATAGACCTATTCATATATTACTGTATAATAGGCGACGACGTCATCTGGCGACTTCTAGGACAGCCAATAAATACTTTCCTTACTGAGTAGTTGGCAACACTGGAGACGTTGTCCCGCATTGTTATTGACAGTAAGCCTCCATTTTTGAAACGTGTGTTATAGCTGTGTGGAGACAGCAGTCTTGCTAGTTGCTAGTGACTGGAGCGCTGCCGAGCGCAGTGGGCTCTGTGAAGGTGCTGCCTGTTTCAGTGGCTACCTTCCTGCTAGGCGTACTTCAAAATAGATGCCAGCTCACGTTTGACCAGTGAAATGTTTATGTGAAGCCAGTGAAATGCTTTTAATGTGAAGCCATAGCCTAAATGCTGCTTGTTTTACAAATAACAACTTAACTGCATGTGTGCTGACCCATGGATAGATAGTAGAACATTTTTACTATGACTTAGTTGGCTTTGCTTTTTGTCATATTACGTTACCACTTCCAGTTGTAGACATTACCCAACAACCAACACAACCGGGTGAGTTGAGCAAATATGGACATTTCAGTAATTTTTTCTGTAATGCAAATCAAATGAAAGACAAACGGAATTAAGTTAAAATGTCATTTAATGACAAATTAATCACCGAGATGTTACAAACAATACGGCATCTACTGATAATATCAGTTGACTCGGTTACAGAAGACGTAATTTCCCCCGAAGCTGCGTGTTCACCCAGTACTGTTTGTATACAAGAAACCCGTCTATACAGGTGTTTAAGTGCCCGTTTAATTACAATTTCAAATTAGTAGAAGTCAGGCGGCACAACCAATAAGTGGTGCAACTTCAAGGAATGTCACTGCATGACATAAATTATGTTAGATAAAACTATTTAATGTGCTATTCTACAATGTTCATTAGTTTTAAATTAAAAAGATTATACACCTTAAAGTTATATTGTTATGATTTCCCAATGATTTAAGATGCCACTTTCAACTAAAGAAAAATCAGCATGACACAGGGAGTGCATTAAAAATGATCCAGATGCAAGTGAACAATATCTTGCTCAAAAGAAAGAAAGGTAATTAATCATTATAAATCACAATGCACGTTTGATGAACAGTATATTTTTTCTTTTACACAGTAGTCTGACATTAAATATGTTTGACCAGGTAAATGCCTATATATCAGTGAGTGTCATGTTGTACAGTTAACAAACGAGGAGGAGAGATGGAAAAAATGCCAAAATCCCCATAAGCGAGCTGTACGGAACAGAAAAGAGTGAGTACAGGGAACGGGACAGGGTTGTTTAGGAAATCCTGAATTTCTCATGTAGTACAGCATCAACCCAGCCCTCCTAACATTGACACAGAGGATACTGTCTGTTTAGATGTACAACAACTAAGAATTTCACTACAACTCCCAAAATTTTAACAACTCAGAACATCCTCTCTACACCACAGAGCAGTTGCCTGAAATGGCAAAGAGAAAAGGCTAACTTGCGCCGTAAAATGAAAAAAAAAATAATTATAGTTGCTAAAAGAGAATCTGAAAACTGCGACAAGCACATGAAAAGATTAAGGGACAAAAAGTCTAGAAAAGGAAATGCAAAGTCTGAAACTGAAGGGACCAGATCAAGAAATGCATAGAAACTGGCCATCCAGCGAAAAGAGGAAGTTGCTGTCTTGCTGTGCCGAGACGAGACCAGTTGCTTACTGCCAGAGAGAAAGGATACCATCACAAAAAAAATAAAAACAAACAACAAAGGCGTGTCTTAGTTAAAACCTTAATTGAATTCTATCCATCAAAAATATAATTTGGAAATGCCAAAACACCACAGGCTCTCTTACCGGCAATTTGTCCTTTCTTTGTCACACACCCCAAAGTTTCAGAAAGGAACACTGGTGCATGCTTGGACCATGAGAAATGTCAAACTCTTGACTAAAAAACTGCAAGCATATCTCACCTGTTGTCCTCAATTGTGTGCAGAGCAGACAACATACCATACAAGGTACCAAAGTTTTTCTGCTGGCCCCCTCTGCAACAGGGACAACAACATTGGAAAAACTGACACTTCCAAATGGCATACCAGAGTCACTAAATGACTTTATCGACACGATAAGGAGTACGTTCGGATTAAAGTGCAGCTTCAGTCTGCAGTACATGGACCAGTATTTTGGCAATGACTTTCAATCTGAACTCTTCTCAGTGATTCCCGCAGGATTTTTTCAGTAACGGTGGGGTGGTCCCCCGAACCTCCTAGGGAGGTCCGGGGGAATGCCCCGCGGCCGAGAGTTTTTTGTACCCTTTAAATTTGAATGCATAAATCTGGTGCACTTTGAGAGGGCCACAACCTGGACTATAAGAATATGTGCTGCACTGATGTTTGAATGAAGGAAATATCAATTAGACCAAGGGTGTCAAACTAATTTTCACAAAGGGCCACTACGATATGATAATCACACTAATGCTGCATCAACACCAGCTTCATGAAGCTTCTCGCTGTCATTGCCGCCGAGGCAGCAGCCGCTTCTAAAGACGCCGGGCTCACCAGTGGAGTCCTCTGGCAAGGAGGCAGTTGCCGCACGGAGGTGGGAAAGGCCCTCAAGTCCGATAGAGTTGATAAGCGGAAGTGGCCTACTTCCGGGACATGGGACCTCTTGGCTCGAAAAATTCAAATGGTAGTCAATGGAAAGAAATGTATTATTTTCTGGTCCCAGTCATTAAATGCCTTCGATTACACATGTTTTGTGTGGGTCTAGATGGTATTTTTTCGTGCAAAGAATGGAACAATTTAACGAGTAGAAGTTGGATACGGTCAGGTTTTGTGCAGAGCGCTTTTGTGGACTACAGCTCTTCGCTGCTCTTGACACTTATGATATACGTCACCACTCGCACCCGCTTAGCTCAGAAACATGGCTGTGTCTTTAATGCACTTTACCGCCTTCTTTCAAGGACAAGACAAAAGTGGACATGTGGAGAGTTTCAATTTCTCGAATGGGGAGATTGTCGGCGTTGTCCACGCCAGCCAAAAAGATAGGCGTTACAAGGTTTCGGTGAGTTTTATGACTCTACTAGCTAAGTAGCACAAGTTAGGTAATTGCTTGTACTGTAGGAAAGCACACGAGTAATAATCAAAATGTTAACCATTGAGTCTTTTCCATTTGTATTCCCAGCACAGCAAGCAAGTCAGCAAAAACACATTCTGCATTATGCACGAGTGATGTAACTAGTCAGCTAAGTGCTGTCGTGTCTGTGCTGTTGTGTTAGCTGCTAGTGTAGTGTATTATGTCATTAAACATTTTTGATACTGTTTTATAAAACTGCCTTATGAGGACTGACTTGAGTTCCTCATCCTCTGTAGAAGAGAGTACAGATAGGAATGTGGGTTCTTAGCTGTGCGGCCTCTAGCGTAAACTCTTGTATTTCATACTAGCTTTGTATAGGTTAAAATAGACTGTTTTATGAGTTCAAACTAGCACAGCCTGGTTTGAGTTCATCTCAAACCTGGGGAGTGTAGATAATTTACTAGCCACTGTCCAACATTGTTGTTCTTAGCTCTGAAGAAGACCCTCAGCGCCCAACGGGACATTCCTTTCAGGTGATGCACACTGCAGACCCTTCTGCAAAATGTCCTTTTTAAGAATACTTTTGTAGTAGTCAGGATACACCAATTATAAGCAAGGAGGCTTGACCTAATGACCAATCAGATGACTTAGATTCTCAGGTTAAAGACGGCTACACAGCACCAGAGGGACAGGGTTTTTCAGGGCTTTCAGCTGACAAGAACATTCTTAGTTAGTCCTATGCATCTTCCTCAATTTAATTTGGCTCCAAATACTCTAACTTCTTATTGCCTTTGTTTGACTGCAGTATGAGTTTTGTTGTTTAAATAAAGAATCGTACCTGGGACCCTCCTCAACTGCGTCAGCTGTCAACTTCTTTCATCCATACCACCAGCACCCAGTTAAGAGAAGAAACTACACTAGCTATATGCATAATTGTACTTCTGTGTAGCGTATGCATCAAAAACACAAGTCCTCAGAATCTGTTTAGACTTTGTTTAATGTTGTTTCCTGTAGAAACATGCAAGCCACTGTGTGCACAATTATTAGGCAAGTGAGGATTTTGGCCATATCATAATTTTTATGCATATTTCCCAACTTCAAGCTGTATAAACCTAAGTGCTTATTGGATTTAAGCATACCAGGTGATGTGCATTTGTGTAATGAGTTAAGGTGTGGCCTAAGGAGATCTACACTCTATATCAAGGTGTGCATAATTATTAGGGAGTTTCTCTTTCTCATAAAAAGAGATTTAACGGACTCTGAAATGTCAAAAATTGTAAAAAGTCTTTCAGCACTCTTCAGATGCAGCACTCTTGAAATTGCTAAGATATTGGGGCGTGACCAGGGCCGGATCTAGGCATAGGCATTCTAGGCACGTGCCTAGGGCCCATTTCCACTAGGGGGCCCAGTGAGAAGGATAAAAAAAAAAAAAAAAAAATGTTTTTTTTTTTTTTTTTTTTAGTACGTGTGTTTGATATTAACATCATATTATGCAAATGTAAGTTATCATACAAAAAAATTAATACAATGTTTTGGTCTGGATAGTTAATAGCCTAATAATTGAATCAGTTCATCCGAGGTTAACTTATCACTCGGTATTGAGTTTATTTAAAAAAATTGGAAATGGGGCTGCCCTCAGTTGCCCATGCACTGTGTATAGTCTATTTAGCCTATAGCCTATTTCAGCCTCATCTGTGGAAAAAAAAGATAGCTGGACAACAGAGTTCTTCTGCTACGTTCCTCTCACTGCATTTAAATGCATTCATTAAATTACAGAGAAATATGTCCCATAAAAGAAAAAAAAGCACCAAGCCCATCCCAGAGGACACTGAATTATATTTTTTCTATATTAATATTTTTATGGAAAATCCATATGTCTTTCTTCAATAGCTTTTAATTCTACTTCATTTGAGCCAGTATCTCCAAATTATTTGTTCACAAAAAAATCCTCAGATTTAGCCTCTTAATTTCCCTTTCAAAGTGCACCAGATTCATGCATTTCAATTTAAAAAGGTAAAAAAAATCTCCCGGGGGGGCATACCCCCGGACCCCCCTAGGAGAGTCAGGATCTCGGCTAGCCACTATTTTCACTAAGCTGGACATTGGAGGCACTAGCAATGAACTGGGTGTGTGAATGACATTTAACAATAGTCAATCATTTGGCCACGATAACATTGGAGAGGGGGGCCCTAATCAAATTCGGCTTAGGGCCTTATGAAGGCTTGGGCCGGCTCTGCTCCCGGTTATTATTTTAGCCGTCAAACCAGAGTTTTTCTGTGCGGCGGCTCACACCGGCGATGTCTCATCAGTGTGAATTTCGCCGTTACCCACCACAGAGTTCCACGCCAGTTTTCACCAGGTGAATCGCTGCTTCGCTCACGCAAGGCTTTTGTGTTTAAATCTGGCTTGCACGAGTGTTTTAACTTTATGCTGAATAAAGCATTGCACTGCACTGTTTTTCATCCAGTTTGAAAAATTGCTCCTTACCGCATGGGCAAAGTGGGCACATGTCCAGGGCCCTGGCCAATAGGGGGGCCCTTGAATTTTTTTTTTAATTAAAAAAATTTGACGGGGGTTTCCCCCCTGGGTCGTAAAAAGTCGGGTTGTTTTATATTCGGGGTCTTATATTCGGCCGGGACAAGCGTGTGTGCGCGACTCATTATGTTGCGAGTCAACGTGTCAGAGGCACGAATCGACAAAGCGATCGACCTACCGTGGCTTTTCTGCTGTGGCAGTTGTAGTGAGGAAAGTGTGCTAACTGTGCGTCCCCTTTACGCACCAGTACCAGTGTAACGAGCGAGGCGGTTGTTTCACTTTACAGTTAGTCGGCAGTGAGATTGGGGATTGGGGTATCCAGGCCCGGGACATGCAATCAGATCGCGGAGCCTGTCCCCTCGACACCCGTTAACGTGCAGGAATCCCCTGTGATCATTTAGTTTTAAACCACAGAGTGTGTCTGTCTCACTGTGAAGACACCAACACAGCGTTTCACGGGGTGACGCGCTGCTTCGCTCAGACATTGAGTGTAGGCTCCGAGGGGGGGGGGGGCGAAAAAGCAGGCGCAGAGATCTTGCAAAGGCAAAAACAATCTGTTCGCGCGCTTAGAGCGCGCTCGCATCGTCGGTGTCTCTGCCCTAATCTAGTCTAGTAGACTCCGGCGCAAAGACTCTCTTTCTCTTGCGCAGCACCAGAGAGACTTTATAGAGTTGTATTTCGCTCTATCTCTCTCTTTCTCTCTCTAGGCTGTGCGCTGCATTATAATGTGTGTGATTGTGGATTGCACGGTGTGCTAGTCCGTGTATTTGCGTGTTGGTAGGGGTCCATGGCTGGTTTGTGTCCAGGGCCCGTGGTCATGTTAATCTGTCCTTGCACACTGGACTCTGCACGCTCTTTACAGAAGTGCTCCTGCAGTGCGCTCACAAACAGACGTGAAGTCGCACACGGTTACGTTTCTCTTTACTCCCGTTTACAAACGCGCAACTCTTAAACAAATGAATGAGCATAATACTCTTGTGGCAGTTCAAATGTATGTAGTTTTGTCACTAAATCGTGAAGTATCCGTTTGGAGGGGGCCCGAAAAAATGCAGTATGCCTAGTGTAATCTTTCCTCTTAATCCGGGCCTGGGCGTGACCACGGAACCATTAAACGTTTTGTTGCAAATAGCCAAAAAGGTCGCAAGAAACGTATTGAGAAAAAAAGACGCAAATTAACTGCCAAAGATTTGAGAATAATCAAACGTGAAGCTACCAGGAACCCATTATCCTCCAGTTCTGCCATATTCCAGAACTGCAACCTACCCGGAGTGCTTCAGAGAGGCAGAGGTAGTCTATACTGGCTGCCTCATGCTTTTTTCAGCACGACTTCAAGTCAGATCAGCATATTATTTAGTCATGAAATAAAATGGCATGAAATGTCATTATAACTCATTCAGAGGTTAAAATAGAACGACATTTCTTCTATCTTCTTGTCCATAGCCGACATGGTCTAAACCCTGCTGCAACGATAGACAACACAGCACACACTCCTTTTATAATTGTTAATTCGTGGCCACAACATAAGTATTTCGTTCCCACGAATTATTAAACTGTGGCCACAAATTAATTATCTCGTTCCCCCAATTCATTAAATTGTGGCCACAGATTATTAAGTCATGCAAACAGATCACTAAATCGGGCAAACAGATTATTATATTTTTTTTCTCCCAGATGTCACCAAAGGGGCTCCGTCGATGTGTGCTCGGGCAGCTATTTTGTCACCACTGGCACACGGCTTTCTAATTATGTTACTGCTTGTGCAAACAGAACATTTCCTGTGGGCCTTCACATTCAAAGCCTGTTACTAGCCAAATGCAATTAAAGCATTTATTGTGAATCAGATAAGAACATGAAGTGAGCGCTTCACAGCGCTGCAGGGCACCAGTCAATAGCTGTTATCAGATTTACGCGGTTAAAACAGAGGACAGAAGGCTTGTTATTTGCAAAACTTCTAACAGCGCTCACACTAAAGGTGCGAACACACCAAACGCATTGGGTGTGGTGGCCAAGGCGCCCAACGCACCTGATCTGGCGCTTGGTCACTTTGTGTCGCCATCGCGCCTACGTAGCTAGATGAGCCCGCCCGAAACTTATTTTCCCCCCGCTTTTTCTATTGCTGATCAACCATGGCTGAGATAATCCCCATCGCTGCGCTATATCTTTTGTGGGAGTCCGAGGAATGGAGGAAACCCAAACACCGCCGTGTTTGGGTGCATGACATCCTCCGGAGACGGCCACAGTTGGGTGAGTTTCACCACCTGCTTCAGGAACTCCGCCTGGATGACGGCCGGTTTCAGCGGTACTTTCGGTTGACTCGGGCCCAGTTCGATGACCTGCTAGCCTGGGTTGGTACCAGCATGTGTTTCAACATAAAGGCAAATCTTCATATACATACATACATGCATGTCACCAGAGTTTTATACAAACAAAATAAATAAATGCATCATGGCTCCAACGTATTCATTCATATTGTATTATGTGAGTAAATTCCAAATTAACCTACTTGTCATGCTTTTGAAAGTAAAATAAGCTGATGCAAATCCACTGTAAACACTATTCAAGACATTTACCTGTGCAGTGAGATAATTGGCCTACAGATTTGGAATACAACTGAAACTCTCAATAAGGCTTAAATAAATTATTTGTGTGTTGCAGATTCCTGGCTACTGGCGACTCGTTCCGAATGATCGCCAACAGCTTCCGGGTCGGGGCCTCCACCGTGGCTTCCATCGTGTCCAGTGGGGTGACGGCTATCTGGGACAGCCTGGTGGAGGAGTTCATGGCGGTGCCCACCACGGAGGACTGGAGGGCGATTGCTCAGAAGTTCGAGGAGCGGTGGAACTTCCCTCTCTGTTGCGGTGCCATCGATGGAAAGCATGTGGTTCTGAAGGCCCCTGCGAACTCCGGTTCGCAGTTCTTCAACTACAAGGGAACATTTTCCATCGTTCTCTTGGCAGTTGTCGACGCAGACTACTGCTTCCGCATCATCGAGGTGGGGGGCTATGGGAGAACCAGTGATGGAGGAATTCTGGCCAACTCGGCGTTTGGTCAGGCCCTCCGAGCTGGCAATCTCAAGCTCCCTGCTGACAGAGTACTGTCAGTGGTTGCGCAGAGAGGACCCCTGCCTCATGTGAAAACAAGATGGCGCCAGCAGTGTGCATGGCGAAGCGTCTCCCTGTAGCCCTAAGTCTGTTATTTTTGATTCTGCAGTTTATTTTGAGTGAAAATGTCTCAGCTCTGATTGCGTACGATCGCCTGTCGCTTCTTAACCTTAATCATTATGAATTGCTCCCGAAACAAACAATTGGTGAGGATCAGTCTTCAGTTCCTCCTTTCCTCGTGGACATACCTGCTTTCCTGAGACGCGCACCTGAAGTCGCTCTACGAAGGAGACGCCCTAAGAAACGGGGTAGACGCGGCGGTGTTGTTGTGAGAGTAAGGGCTCGCTTACGGTCCCTCCGTGGCCAGCACTCCGGATCAGATCGTGGCTGTGTTCCTCCAGCCTCCCTGTCTGCTCTGGCGGTGCGGTGGATTCTTCCCATCGGTCCTGACATCGCTTCGGTGGCTCAGCTGAGCGCGCCCGTGGAGGACTATTTCCTTCGTGTCCCTCGCTACACTGGCCGCGGTGTGGTCCCTGGGAATCTTCGTTCACTAATTCGGGCACAATCGCCACAAAAGTCCCAGGATACTACACTACATTTAGCGCTGATAAATGCTCGATCTGTGGGAAATAAGACATTTGTGCTAAATGATTTCTTCACGGCCAAATGTCTGGACTTCATGCTGCTGACTGAGACATGGATTCCATACGGTGAGTCTCTAGTCTTCTCAGAGCTTGTTCCTTCAGCCTGCTCTTTCCTTAGCACCCCCAGAAAAACAGGCAAGGGTGGTGGGCTAGCAACGATCTTCAAAAATAACTTAAAGTGTCGCATGATTCCGGTAAAAACTTATGAGAGCTTTGAGCTGCAACTTCTCCAAATTACACTGGATCCACCCGTGCTCTGTGCGCTTGTATATCGTCCTCCCAAATTTACTAAGGACTTTATTCGTGACTTTTCGGACTTTGTGGCTGAAATAGCTGTGAAATGTAGCAACTTTTTAATTGTTGGTGATTTTAATATTCATGTGTGCTGTCCCTCTAAACCGTTGGTCCATGACTTTTTAAACATTGTGGATTCGTTTAGTCTTTCACAGCTGGTGGATTCTCCCACCCATGAAAAGGGTCATATATTGGACCTTGTACTGTATTGTCGCTTGAATGTGAATCTTGGAGAGATCTGTGATGCTGGCGTATTTGATCATTTCCCCGTGGTTTTTACTCTCTCGCTGTCCTGCTCCACAAACAAACCTCTTATCCCTGCGCGTAAATTACGTGCTTTAAATGTTTCCACGGCATCGACGTTTTCCACTGCTTTTGATGCGGCCGATATAAGTGTGAAAATTCTCTCCGCTGGAAATATGGGCATTAATGAACTGGTTAGCATGTTTGATACTTTGTGCACAGACATTCTCGACTCTGTTGCTCCTCTCAGGCCCTCAAATAGACGCGACAAACCAGCAGAGCCTTGGCTCAATAACACTACTCGCGTGCTCAGACGAGACTGTCGCAAAGCTGAGAGAAAATTCAAGAAAGACAACCTTCATGTTTCCCTGGGTATTCTAAGAGACTGCCTTTCTATATATCAGAATGCTGTGAAGACTGCCAAGGCTCAGTATCTGTCTAGCGTTGTGTCCAACAACAGCCACAGACCCCAGGTCTTTTTTAATGTTTTGAATGGGATTATTAACCCCTCAAAACCCACTGGAATTGTGTATCTTTGTGTGAATATTTCTGTAGGTTTTTTACTGATAAAATTTCAAACCTACGGTCATCTTTGTCTGCTCCAGCCACAGATCCTAGTGTTACACCCGTGTGCTCAGCAGTCTTTTGTGATTTTGACTGTGTTCTTCTGTCTGATGTATCTAAAATTGTAGACAGTTTAAAATCCTCAGTTTGTCCCCTGGATTGTATCCCAGCAAAACTTCTAAAAGCTGCCTTTGACTCTGTTGGGCCTTGCATTGTACATCTGATAAATGTCTCTCTGTTGTCAGGTTGTGTGCCCACTGTTTTTAAACAAGTTTTAGTGCAACCACTTTTGAAGAAGCATAACTTGGATCCCACTGTTTTATCGAACTACAGGCCAATCTCAAAGCTGCCATTTTTATCAAAAATTTTAGAAAAATTGGTGTATACTCAATTGCAGTTGCACCTTAAATTATTTGATATTGGTGAAAAATTCCAATCTGGTTTTAAATCGTTGCACTGAAACTGCTCTTTTAAAACTTTTCAACAATCTTCTTTTAATAACAGACTCTGGCAGCTCAGCTGTGCTTGTGCTTTTAGATCTTACTGCAGCCTTCGACACTGTCGACCACAGGATTTTAATTTCCCATCTTGAGTCTCGTGTGGGATTACGAGGTACAGTGCTCAATTGGTTCAAATCTTATCTGTCAGATCGGTCTTTTGTTGTGAACGTTGATTCCTTCAGTTCAAAAAATGCCCCCCTATCTTGCGGTGTGCCTCAGGGCTCAATTTTAGGTCCACTTCTTTTTGCGTTGTACTTGCTGCCTTTGGTTTCCATACTTAAAAAATATGGCATTCAGTTCCATTGTTTCGCAGACGATGTCCAAATTTATCTTCCCCTTAGTGTCAATTCACCAAACAAGTTACATCAATGTCTTCAGGAAGTGAAGGACTGGATGTCTTTTAATTTTCTAAATTTGAACGAAGACAAAACAGAGATTGTTGTTTTTGGCGAGCCCGGTCTCTGCAGTAGTGCCCTTGGTCCACTAGCGTCTCGTTCTCAGTCCTGTGGAAAAACCCTTGGTGTTTTTATTGACAGCTCTTTTAAGCTGGAAAAGCAGCTAAGCGCAGTGGTTAGAGCTGGCTTTTTTCATCTTAGGCTTCTTGGGAAGGTGAAGCGTTACTTGCCCTCTGACCAATTCCAGACAGTAGTCCTTGCTCTTGTAATTAGTTGGTTTGAGCCAGTCCTCAATTCAGCGCCTCCAGATGGTTCAGAGTGCAGCTGCACGCTTGCTCTCAGGAGCATCTCGATATGATCACATCACTCCTGTCCTGGCATCTCTTCATTGGCTGCCTGTTGTTTTTAGAATAGATTTTAAAATCCTCTTGTTTGTTTTTAAATGTCTAAATGGTCTAGCGCCACCTTATCTGTCAGAGATGATCTCTCTGCACAGCAGTAGCGGCGCCAGGATTTTGATTATGGGTGGGCCTTCAGAAAACTGGATGGGCCAGTTAAAATAAGACAAAAAAAAAAAAAAACAGCGTCATCATCGTCATCTCCGTTTCAGCACTTTTCTGCGGCGCTGAGGACAGCGACTAATACCTATGTGGCTCTTCCGTCGCTGTCCTCAGCTCAGTGCTGAAGCGGACAAAGACTTGGCAATAAGCCTAACTTCATATCTCTCTTGAACGTTCAATGCACAAAAAGACTGTAACGGAATTATATCTTTGGAGGGTGAGGGTCTGTTTCTCTCTCCATTTATTCTTAATTCATTCTATTCTTATTCAGATCAGAAACACATATGAAATAACATGGAAAAAACTCAAAAACAGCAGGGAAACGGTCCCAAATTAATTTTGCTGTAGCTTATTTCTCCAGAGTAATCAAATTAATAACATCTAACCATAGAAACAACAAGATAACAGTCCGATAGCTGATCACACATGAACTCAATTCAAGTTTGCTTGTGGGCTTGTTACAATAGGAGACGGCGGGGTTTCGTGCTGAACACAGCAAGAATTTCTTCGTGTTGCAGTGAATCAGTTAATTCCCTCTCAAATGAAAGCAGGGATAATGCATTTAATCTGTCTGTCAACATCGTCGATCTGGTGCCTGTTTTTATTCTATTGACAGCAGAAAAGAGTCTTTCCACAGTGCAGGTCGTCATGGGCAATGTGAGGACGGCCCGCAGGAGACTATTCATGTTGGGGAAGATATCACGGGGGCATGCGTCCAGCACCTCTATGAGTGTTTCTTTTTTCTCGTTTGTCTTGTTGGCCTTTCTTTTAAGCTGCTGCACAAACACAGTGTGCTCTGCGTCCTCCACCGGAATGGAAAAGTGCGCACAGGCGGGCCGGATGAGAGCTTTGTCTCCAAAGGTGTCTGACTGTGGCAAGCAGGCAGCAGCGGCTGTCATGAAGCCGTATGTGTCTGGCGTGAAACGTGTGTTCAGCTCCATTATCTGCTTGTCCAGAATGTCATTCCATAATTTCTGTAGGTCCGACTTTTGTTGTACCTGTGGTGATTTGCCCAGAGTAGAATCCACGTGCGTATTGTCTAACCTGGCCGGCAACTTTCTCTTGCGAGTTCCACTGACATCCCAGCGCACAATATCATGTTTATTCATGAGCTCATCTGTCAGTGCCAGCACTTTATTAAATGTATCATTTTCATTTCTAAATTGTGTGTAGCTGTCTTTGAGCCCTTCTACCAGATCAATACAATCTGTGACTGATAATGTGGGAGATTGCAAGCCCTTAGTGGCGTAGTCGCTGACTTCAAATAACTGGTTGAATGTGACAAGCAGAAACAAAAACTTTTTCGTTTGCATTTGGTGGAGTAGGGATTCAGCTTCAAGTTTTGTTTGGCCAGAACTTTCGGAGAATGTGGCGAGGGTCTCCAAGATAGGTCCCAGGAGCGTCAACACCTTACTGACCGCATTTGACCGTGAGCTCCACCGCACATCACAGCATCTCTCCAGCTCCAGTGGTTTTTGCCCTGGTCGCATCTCTTTTTGAATGTCCAGAAATTTGGCGTGTCTGTGCGCCCCAGTCATGAAGTTGTGCAAGCTGTTTATAATATCGAAAAATGTTGAAATGCCAGGAGAAACTTTAGCTGCTGTGCACAGGACAAGGTTAAGTCGATGTGAGTTACAATGTACATATAAAGCGTGGGGAAACGTCTTCCTCAGTATCACATGTACCCCTCCTCTGTTCCCCGACATGACTGATGCGCCATCAAACCCAAATCCGACGCACAGGCCCGGGTCCAGCTGCAACGGCTCCAGCACTTCCAAAATCTTAGCTGATATTGCCTCTGCAGTCATGTTGTCCGTTTCCACAAATCCCACAGCCCGTTCTTTCAATGTGCCGTTGTGCAGGTATCTGACACATACTGCCACTAGCTCTCTTTTTGACAAGTCTTTGCACTCATCTGCTAAAATCGCATAATATGTGCCCGGCTCATCATGCAAATCTGCCTTTATTTTTTTTAGAAGGAGTGATGCTGCGATTTCCAGTATTTCATTTTGTATTGAGTGGTGCAGTAGTTTACCATTCCTGGGTAATTCATCCAGTCGCCTTTTTATTTCTGGGTCATATTTGGAAACCAGCTCAAGTAATTCCAAAAAGTTACCCTTGTTTAACGCGTCTGCGTTTTCCCGATGCCCACGCAATGGGATTTCTTGTTTTGCACAGAACAGGACGAGATCTATTACCATCATGATGTGCTGTCTGTGTCTTTCAATGAAGGATTTGTCGCTGGCATCGTTGCTCATCTGGTTAATAATATTTCCCCGTCCTGGCTGGTGACTTTGCTTAAAACCATCCATCTTTCCCAGGGCTGCAGCATGTGCCCTGCTGGCTTCATGTTTGCCACAACCCTCAGATATATGTTTCCAGTCTTTGAAACCCGCATTTATGAATCTGTCTTCATAAGCTGCTTCAGGGAAATGACTACAAGTCTTACAAAACACAGCATCTCTTGAGATGCTGTACTCCAGCCACGGGAATTTGGAGTACCACCTGTCAGAAAAACTCCTAGCTTTCCCTGATATGTGTGTGGCTGGGAAGGTACGGAGTTTGGGCTGGCTTGCGGGCTCATCTATTGATGACAGGTCTAGCGGAGGTTGCTGGGGAACGGCGTTTGTTCTATGCTGCTGAACCCTGTCTCCTATAACACATAAAGCGCTATCATAAGTTAACTTACTGCCAATATTATTTTTCCCTCCAGAAAATGTACATACAGACAGCCAGACACTAACGTTAATGCAACCTGATATCAGAAATCCCACTGATGTCTGTGAGATCAGATTGCATTAACGTTAAATTAGACTGTTAGGCTACTTGCCTTGCTGCTGGTGTGAGGGGGTGACTACGGGAGGTGATGGGGGGAGAGCTGCCGAACTGGATGGTAACTCATTTGAAGAGGCAGGAGTTTCCTCCTCTTGCTCCTCGGAGTGTTTCTTAGTAAATTTAAAAGAAAATAAACTGCTTTGCTTGGCCATTGTCATAGATTTTGTCATAAAGCATCGTAAAGCTTGCCAAATCGCTCTGCTTGTCCGGCGTCTCCCTCTTAGTTACCGTTGCTAACTCATGATTGGTCAGAGGCGGCTCTGAGGCGGGAGTCCGGGACTCAGCCTGGCGGCAGGCGCCACACGTGGGGTAGAAGCCGCTGATTGGCTGAGAAGCTTTCATTCAAAGCTTTCCTCGGGATGCTTATTGGATGAACAGCTAGGATGGGTGGGCCCAGCCCAGGCCCACCCGGGCCCATTAGTAGCGCCGCGGCTGCTGCACAGTCCTGTCAGAGCACTGAGGTCCTCTGACCAATGTATTCTAGACTGTCCCAGGTCTAAACTGAAGAGCCGGGGAGACAGAGCCTTCGCTGTAGCTGGTCCCAAGTTGTGGAATTCTCTTCCTTTATACATCAGATCTGCCACTTCTTTGGAAAATTTTAAATGTCTGCTGAAGACACATTTTTTTGCACTGGCCTTCGCAACCAGCTGAGCTGAGTATTTTCTTATGTGTTTTTCTTTTGGTTTCTTATTTGTAATAAATGTGGATTATTTTATTATAATTTAACCTGTACAGCACTTTGGGGCAGTACCCGCTGTTTGTAAATGTGCTTTATAAATACATTTGACCTTGACCATGTGTTTGTAGCGGACGAGGCCTTTCCGCTACGGACCGACCTCATGAGGCCATTCCCTGGACGCATCCTCCCCCGAGAGCGGATTACAGACTGTCCCGGGCTCGGTTGGTGGCGGAGGACACCTTCGGCATGCTTTCCTCTCAGTGGCGGATATACCGGAGGGTCATGGAGGTCCGTCCTGAGCTGGCGGAGAGAAGCGTCAAGGCCACCTGTGTGCTGCACAACTTCCTCTGCAGAACAGCACCAACAGCAGCAGTGAGGGATAGCATCCCGGGTGGTGTGGTGTTGCCTCTGCCAGGGCTGTGGAGAGTGGCTGCCAACAACGCAGCGAGAGAGGCCATCCGGATCCGTGAGACCTTCACCCCCTACTTCTCTGCAGAAGGGACCCTCTCTTGGCAGAACACCATCATCTAGTGCAGTGCACTACAACCCCAAAACGGCTCTTTTAAGAGCCACCCACACAAAACAAAAGAGATGATTCCTTCATTATTATTAAGTTGTTATTAAAATTGTTATATTAAGTAGCATAATGTATGTATATTTGTGTCGGTGCATGCTAGATCTAAAAATCATAAATTGAGAAAAGAGTTAATAAAAATATTTTATTTTTTTTAAAATATAACAAAATAGAACAATATATTATAAATCAAATCAACAGTGCCTCAACAAGTAGAAATAAATAGAAATGTAGAATGAAAAAACATACAGAATAAAAAAACAAGAACATTGACATCTGCCTTAAAAAAGAAGCTGTTGTTTGTGAGAAAGAATAAAGTTATAAAACATTTTAGTATCTATCTATCTATCGCACAAACAACAGCTTCTTTTTAAGTCACAGCAGCCCAGTTCTTTCCCTGGAGAGATTGTCACCACAACTCTAGCTAATAAGCTTATAACTACAGAGGTTCCAAATTGAGCGTGAAATTGGTATTGTCAAATATGACCTCGTGAATTTGGAATTTGACATAATTCATACAGTCGGGTGACACTCTCCTCAGGGAAGGAACTAGGCCGAGTAGAAACTTAGTGTCAGCTGACTCCTGGGGTGGGGGTGGGTAAAGCTGGGCAGCACAGGCAGAGAAAGCCTGGAGGATGGCCTCCTCGAGTGGGGTGTTGGCATCGTTTAGGACCCCTGGCTCTCTTCCTCTTCGTCCCTGTAGGAAATGTAAAACATCATCATTTGTAAGTTAGTGCAATGCTACCTTCACAAGTGAAAAGCCAAAACTTTATCAATACACCTGTTGAACATGCATGTGTGGTTGGTTGGAAGTGTTGTCACTTTCACTTAGTAATCCGTTAACAGTCTTCATATCAGTTAAAGCTTTATCGGTTAGCCATAAACATAGTTGAACCCCTGAAATGAATGCTATACATCTTTGCCCTGTACATATACCGCTCGGTGGTCTTGGGGCAGGGCCAGCGGCTGGAGCAGGAACATGGGCAACCTCAGGGACAGGTACATGGCCAGCGACAGGGGCAGGAGCAGCAGGGGCATCATCAGGGTCTGAATCACTCCCTGAGAGCTGGTTAATGTTATTGAGAAAGAAGTCTTGTTTTTTTTTGGCTTGGAAGATATATGAATGATCTATATTACAGCACATTAAAGATGGAGACATAATCGTGCAGCACTATAAACCTTTTCTCAATACAGAAGGTGGCCATAATACAGAAGCTGTATACGTGTCTTCACTTCAACAAACCTGTATTTTGCGATGGTGCTGCTGCTGCCGCCTAATCATGCTCATCTGCTTCTCCTGCCCCTGACAGAGACGTCTCTGCAGCCCCATCCTCCTCTACCTCCTCTGCCCAAGGTCTCCCTCGGGGTGACAAAGGGGTCGAGGAAGGACAGGACCGCAGAGTACTTCCACTTCTTCTGTCCCTGCCGCTGACCCGCTCTTTTTTCCCTCCACTTTCTTTCTCCTTCAAATACCTGTCCCTGAGGCTTTTCCATCTCCTGCGACATACGTCCACTGACAAGAACATAATATACATTTAACTTTGTGAAGCCTGACAAGCAGGACAGTCTGTAAAAGTAGTAGTATCATCACTTTATATTAGTGATAACTGGTGCTACCGCTAACTGGTGCTACCGCTAACCGGCGCTAACTTGTTTCATAGTAATACACAGCCGATAGCTGAAGCCAAGCAAAATACACTTTATTCACTGAACTTACCAGGAAACCCAATGTCCTCAGCCAAGTCGACCCATGCCTGCTAATTCCTGTACCTGTCCCTGTAGGATACCAACAGCGTGTTGTATAGGCACAGCCGAGCACCAGGCCCCCAGGACTGTGCCTTTTCTGAGCAGCCAGCATGGACAGGTGGCCACGCCTGGTATTACACGCATTAGACTGTCTGGGACGGGTCCGTAAAACAAAATGGAGATCATAGTGGCCATGCCCCATTCATTCCCAATACAATTTCGTCAAACAAGAATGTATATCATATATCATACTTTTCTTTAGACCATGTACTAATAGGATGAAAGTTTTCGCTTTTCAAAACGCCACCGAAAGCGTTTCATAGTCGTTTTATTTTCAGTTTTAGCCGTTAGGCGTGTAGCCGCTAAAAGGAGCCGTAGTGAAACAACCGTTGCTTCGGCCGGCCCGGCCTCCGATGGCGGGAGGAATCTTTGTTTATCACTATTTTACTTTACAACGATGGGATGTGATTTAAAGATTACATACAGAGAATCATCGGGGATTAGTAATTTATACTTCCATGGTCGATAAACAATGCGACTGTGCTCGTCCCGCTTAGCTTAATGCACGGACATATTGTAACGTTACACTGCTCGCGTCATGCTTTAGGGGCGTGCCAGGGCTCACATGAGAGCAGTATGGTCGCTTCCTTGTTGCTTCTCTGCGCCAATGAGCAGCTTTCATAGGAATGAATGGGCGCCATGTTTCAATACGGTGTCCATTTCTTTATATGTCCATGCCGAGCACATACAGCGGTGATAGTTGGCGGTGAAGTTAAATTTTTTTAACTCGTGCGGTGACGCTTTGGTAATGCGGCTACCGCGCCCAAAGTGCCGCTTTACCGCGGCCAACGCATCATCGCGCCTAAACCAATGGTTCCCTATGAAAAAATAGGATTTTTCAACGCCGCCACCGCACCCAATGCGTTTGGTGTGTTCGCACCTTAAAAGCTTCATGAACGTTAATTGCAGCCGACAGTGATGCATTTTCAACGTATTTCTGCTCAGGCAGGGTGCGGCAGTTGAGTAGGTGGTCCCTAACGTTGACAAGTCACATAGCTGTTTACACTACTATTTGAATGTGAACGACGTAAACCACCTCCGAATGTGGTTTTTGTGATCCGTTCTCAATGCGTCCTGAGTGTTTCCACCTGTTGTTAAAACTGTTCACTTATGTTCATATCACTCAAACCACATCTAAATCCCAGGTGGAATCAGGGTCTGAGAGGGTGTCAGTCTTTTCAAAGTTTAAAAAGTCTTATAGTGTGAGCCCAGTATAGCTTAACTTAAAGATCTCCTATTATACTACTTTTCTGGTCTTAATGACTCCTATAGAGCAACCTGACACGAATCACAACACAAAAAAACATGTAGATTTTCGGGAAGCTCTTCCTCTCATCTCAGCGATTTCAGCATTCTCTGTCGACACCCAGCTTTGTCCTTCTCCACCCCCTCACCTTCCTCCTGCAAACCCCACTCCATTGTGACTGGTTACCTTCCGGAACACTTTCAGCGGCGTATGGCCGGAGCGTGCCTGAGCACGTTGCAGTATTACCATACATGGAAAAATCCGGATTGATCTACGTAATAAATCCCGGCTGCCCTAGTGTTAAGCGCTCTGCACAGCCACCCCAGACCGTCAGCAGGGAATACGTCTAAATGCATGTAAGTCATTACTTGACACTTCAGTATGGTTAAACATGACTATAAGTCATTATAACAATGTTTATAGGTCATAAAAGTGGAAACATCCTGTGTGATTGAATAGATCAGCCTTTGGGTCTTCTCACACCTTTTTCCATCAAGCTTGGCTGTCCCCGTTAGCACAAAGTTAAGAAATTTGTCCAGATACTCTGGGAGCATCTCCTCCATCTTCACAGCGTTCAGCTCCTGTGCAGTCGGGGGCTGTTAGAAAAATAACTCTAATTTGTATGATATTATGCCCCCCCCCCCCCCCCCATTAATATTACATTACTCTCATATACTCAACTAATAATCAAATACAATTATAACGTGACCTAAATGTTCTCATTTCAGTACAGAGCAGGGAGTGGAGAAAGGAGGAAAGTCTCAGGCCTTAGAAGAAAGTTTGGTGGATGGTACAGACCTGACTCATCCCAATTATTATAGATAAGAAGTAAATAGCCAAGGTTAGGAGCATAGTTTCACTTTTCACTAAAAGACAACGAGGTCAGGATTGGTCAGAGAAAACGCATGGCAACGAGATCAACCAATCAATAAACATTGTCAAGATATGATAAAAGACTCTGCTGTAGAGAGAGAACTTCACTTCTCTTCTTTTTTCACTTTACTTTTTTGTCCTGTCAAAATTGCTTGCATCACCTGTTCTGTGATATCACTTCATTAAAAACATCGCTCTTGAGAACTTTGAAACTTTTTCCCGTCATATTTTTTCTTCCATATATCCGAATAAACGAACACGGTTTTTTATTGTTATTAAATTGGCGACCCACGACGTGATTCGGCGGAAGGAGCCAGCCTGTCGGGCTTCGGACCACTCACTCAAAAAGCGCTGAAAAAACCTAAAGGTGAGCAGAACGCCTGTTGTGTAAACCAAAGTTTCTGTAATTGGATATGTCTAAATTATTGAGTGAGTGTGCCAAAGCCAGACCTAAAGTTTAGTAAAATTTTGTAGTATTATTATTATTATTATTATTATTTTAGTTTTTGTGTGTAAAGAGGCTGTTGTTTTCTGGATGATATCACAGGACAGGAAATTTCTGCTCATGCTCTGTGTCTGTGTGTTTTTTCCTCTTTTCTGCTGTGTGAAATGCTGGTTTATTTATATTTCTCTAATACAGAGGCCATATAGTACGTTTTTGATTAAATGATTAAATTGTATATCATTTCTGGGTGCCTCGATAAACTGCCTCAGCTTACATACATGTAGGCTATAGATAATTATTAAACGTGTTGAGTGAGGTTCTGTAAACCGCTTCTGTTTAGCGTGAAAAGATCTCTTTTGGTTAATCTTGTCCTGTTATGTAAAAAATGTTGTGGCACATCAGGCCGAGGCTGTAATGGTGCCCATTTATGCACATCAGGCGAAGCTGTAATGGTGCCCATTTAATGGTTGTAACAGGCTGCGCAGTGTCTAAATCTAACCCCGGGTGTCGCTCAAGAATCTGCTTTGACTGACAAAAATCCATGAACTGTTTTTAAAATGGATCCCTCGATGCTATAAATGTATCTTTCTGTCAGTTAGAAGTTGACAGAATGAGTGGGTATTTTGCACGACGGGGTTGCCACTTCGTTCTAAAAATATAACTTATCAATTGATAGTTTGCGTTTGAGTCGCACCTCTGTCACGGCAGCTGTCACTTCATCCAAAACAGTTTAGCGGCTAAGTATAGTTGTAAGTGGACACTGTACGTTTGACGGGGTGTGTTAATAAAGTGATTTGCTTCGGCGTAACGTTGGCAGTGTTGATTAGTCTTTTATTTCGTTTTAGGGAACATTTTTGTTTGATGCGACCTCTGTGTTTCTGAGTATTGCTTTCCTGTGTAGAAAATGCTGTTTTTGAGTGATTTTGCATAGGAAACCGTCTTATATACTCTTCTGCCTCTACACCAGCATTTCACTAACTGTACGTCTCTATAACTGCATCGACGGACGCGTCGTAGTTATTTCTTGGGTATTTTTTAGAGTACCACTAAAATCCTGTGAAGAAATCATTTAAACTAATTTAAGCAAATTTTGGAGGAAAGGGGACAAGGAATCATCAGGAAGCAGGCAGACTTATCCAAAGTGTAAAAGAATTAAAAGGGCCTTTGTATAGGACAGACTGGGAGAGTTGGAAAATGAAATGTTGAATTAGAGAGATAATATGGAAGTAACAAATGAGTGTTTAAAAGTTAAGATACTTAGAAAACATTGAAAGTAGAAAGTAAAGTGGAAGTATGTTTTGAAGGGAGAAGCAGGTTGAGTCAATATATGTGCATTTTGGATAAGTCTATGATACTCCTGTCTTGCTTTCTCCTTTCCCCAGAAGAATGTATTAGGGTCAGGCTCCACACATTTCGTTTTAAATATATTATAATCATGCATAGTGTTTCAATTATGTCCCGTTTGAATAAGATACTGATGTAGTTGAGTTAACACTCACTCTAGGGTTTCTCTTTGAAAAATCTGTCCCATGCTCTTGTCAGATTAAAGGTGCACTCCTTTATTTTTTTATGTGAAAACCAGGTCAAATTAAAGGTCCCCCTTCTTTTCATAAGGTTAAATACACGCTTTGTGGTGTGTTCATATAATACAGCCCAGTTTTGTAGACAGATAGATAAATAAAACTTAAAGGTGCACTAACTTTTTGTTTTGTTTTTGTTTATTTTTTGTTTTTCTTTAAGGCATTCTAATATCTCAAATTAAAGGTACTCCACAGACGCATTGGTGTCTGGTTGTTAGACTCACTTTTGATGTGTAAAATTAAATGTGTGTTCAGAGATTTGTTTATTTTCTTTTGAAAAAATAAAAAGAGGGAAAAGTAGACACACTCAGTTTCTGTGTGCAGTACTCTCTGCTAGGTTACTCCCTTCCCGCAAAACCAGGAATGTGCACTGTGTGCCCCAGGCCTGGAAGAGCCCTGAGAATAATAGTGTCTTCTCAAAATGCATGTTTAATGAACTAGTAATTGCCAAACATTATTAAGGTTACTGTGTATTGTATTATAGGTTTCGTTAACTGTTTCTTTTCTTTTATCCCTTTTAGGCCCCAGCCTTGTTCTAGTGGACAGCTGTGTGGTTCTTATCTCTAGTTGAAGGCCCTGAGCGCTCTGACAACACAAAAGGCAAGATATCTTAGTTTTGATTAGATATCTCTATAGTTAATTAATAATCCAAATTCAAGGGGAACACTTTTATTTATTTATTTTTGTTTTTGTTTGGGTTGGTTTTGGGTATTTTTTCCCCCTGGCAAAAGCCTCATTTCCTACATTGATAAGATGAACCCTCAATATGAAGATGAAATTGAGGAGCACATTAATAAAAGACTTGAACAATTCAGGGCTGAATACCGGGAGGAAGCGGCACTAAATGAGGCATGGTCCCATGATGCTTTTGGACTAGAGGGAAGTGTGAATGATTCCCCTCACATGATTAATGACCCTGTGACCTCCACCGATGGAAACGATGCTGATTTGCCCTGCACTGATCTGAAAGAAAAAGAGGGAGATGCGACTGTGACCACCGATACAGCCTCCACAAGCCCCGAGGATAACCCGAATGGCCCCCTCCATGGGGACACGACTGAAGCCTCTAAGTGCCTTCACCCTAACCACCATAAAGATAACCCGTCTGGCCCTCCGGCCACAAAACACAGACGTCTACAGACACAAGTGACTCTCTCTCTGTGCAAAAATCAGAGAGCTCTGAAAACACCTCACTGTGTGTGTTTCGCAATGAACTATCAAGTGCTACGTGATCAACATCCCACAGCCAGCGATGTGGACGCCATGGACTGATACGACAGAAGTGAAAAGTGAATACACTTGATTTCCTGTGAAGGATGCATCACAGGAGGAATCTCCTGTGCCCGCTACAGGCCAGTTCTGCCCACAACATGCAGAACCACCAGAGACAATAACATTCTGGCTATCGTCCATCCCCTGTTTTGTTTTATTTTATTATTTGGCCCTGTGTTTCCCCTTTTGAATTCAGTTTTATTCAGGCAGAGATTAGTTTATTTGAACCTTACTTAGTTATTGCCCTTGTGCCATTACAAATTACATAACGAGTAGATGCTGTAGGTTAACTTAATTGACCCTTAAAGCACATTAGGATACTCTTAATAGTAGTTGCAGACTTGTTTTTGTTTTACCCTTTACAAAAAGGATGAGCATTTTTTCGTTATGTTTTAGGTTTTTGAATAAATCCATAGGTTGTTTTTCTTTTATTCTATTTTGGTATCATTAAGGTTTTACGTTTGTCCACATTGAGGGACTTTAGTCAGTTCCTATTGAGGGACTTCAATAGGTTAAGTTTTTCTTTTCCAGTGTTTTATTATTGTTTTACAATACTTCATGGTATAAAAAAAAGAGAGATTATATAGGTTATGTAAGCTAACTGACACCCCGCTGGCGCCCATAGCAATGACAACCTCTCCAGGAGCGACACGCACACACATACACATATACAGACTCACACACTCACACCACATGAATTGCTCCAAGGACATGAGAAGAGGGAGGTCATGAACCTTCTTCTGATGTCTGGAAAATTAACTGTTATATGTTTGTCTCAAGCTTTGTGTTGACCAGGTACAGCCTGCTGTGCCAGGAGCAACTCCTAGAAAGACTCCAGACCTAGGTGCGGGTCAAAGTTCACATTCACAGAGAAGGTGAGCTTAGACCCAGGTGGTGAAACAGGTACGCAGTAAATTGAACGTACTTATAAATAAATTATGTAAGTCTGGAGCTATTGACACCACTCACATTGTGCACCTTCCTCCACTGGGCCTCTCCTTTGAAGAGGTTAGTTAAATAAATTGCAACCAAGTGTTGGTTCTAAAAACGGACAAGTTAAAACTAATTGTCTACGAAGACAAAAGCCGTAACCAATTTTTTTGTTAGAAATGTTATCACTGATTAAGTGTCCTGCCCTGTTTTGATAAGGCCCCAATCTTAAAGTAAATGTATGCTCTGATTGTGCTCTCAGAGCCAATGACCCTTGATCACCTATATGGGTTTTTGAAATTGACGAATAAATCACCCTTAGTATGTGACTTTAGAAATGTAAACCCTTTATGTTTGACTCTGAACCCCCGAAGTGAAAGCTTCTATGTGTTTTTGTGTTAGTCGTTTGAAAATCAATGTTTTGTCTAATATTGTGTTTCCCTTTTACTTCCAGATTGAGATTAGTTACTGTTAACACCCACCATGGACTTGGAGTTGTATGATTTTTGTAAACAAATGAAACTACATAAAATGATAAATTACGAAATGATACATTAATGCCAGGTGTGGATAATGTCATCTGTTTGTTTCTAGACCCATTCTAGGCTACTGTGCCATTTCAATTAACTAATGCCACTGGTCATGAAGGATTAGAATGTGTAAATGTTTAGTAAACTGAGTCTAATGTTTCCCTGTGTATCACTCATTGATTTCCCTTTCATTGTTGTCTATGTTGGTAATTACTTTTGTTGTTTAACTAGCACGTATTGAGGGTTTGATTTTTAGTATTTACCCAATAGTGAGTAGATGATTTACAAGAGGACTGGACTTGTAGTGCTTAGCCCCAAACTATATTTTTCCTGATTAATCATACGTTTAAGACGTATGAATTGAGGGTTTTGTTAGAAAAATAACTCTAATTTGTATGATATTATGCCCCCCCCCCCCATTAATATTACATTACTCTCATATACTCAACTAATAATCAAATACAATTATAACGTGACCTAAATGTTCTCATTTCAGTACAGAGCAGGGAGTGGAGAAAGGAGGAAAGTCTCAGGCCTTAGAAGAAAGTTTGGTGGATGGTACAGACCTGACTCATCCCAATTATTATAGATAAGAAGTAAATAGCCAAGGTTAGGAGCATAGTTTCACTTTTCACTAAAAGACGACGAGGTCAGGATTGGTCAGAGAAAACGCATGGCAACGAGATCAACCAATCAATAAACATTGTCAAGATATGATAAAAGACTCTGCTGTAGAGAGAGAACTTCACTTCTCTTCTTTTTTCACTTTACTTTTTTGTCCTGTCAAAATTGCTTGCATCACCTGTTCTGTGATATCACTTCATTAAAAACATCGCTCTTGAGAACTTTGAAACTTTTTCCTGTCATATTTTTTCTTCCATATATCCGAATAAACGAACACAGTTTTTTATTGTTATTAGGGCCATGGCAGTTCCTTGACTCTTTGAATGCCTTCATAATGAGAGAATGAAAGCTGAAGGCTGCATCTTGGAGCTGGTCTGCTGTTCTGAGTTTGCATGCACATGAAACTGCTTCATCTTAAGTAGTGCTTGAACTGTAGACAAGGTACAGCTCAATACAACCACGGATTGGCTCCTTGGATAAGGCAATTGCATGAGAAATGTCTTCATGTCCTTGTAATTGTCTTATCAAGTTTTCACTGCGGTATTCTGGATTAGGAAAACCTTGAATCTCCAGCTTCTCAATGTACCAGCTGTATAGGAACCTCAGCTGAACAATCTCTTTTTGCTCGATCACATTCCTAAACATAATCTTTTACCACCCAATAGGATTTCTGATGTGCTTCTATCTTCTGGGCTTGCAGGCTGTCATTGGAGCCTTTTTCTTTCTCGGCCCTCTCCCTCCCACGGACTTGGTACGAGGAAACCTTGGCTATGTTCCAGGCAGAGGGCAGACGGGTCTCCAAAACATGGACATATAAAGAAATGGACAGCGGACTGAATACCGTTGGAACATGGCCGCCTATTCATTCCTCTGAAAGCTGCTCATTAGCGCAGATCAGCCACAAGGAAGTGTCCATACTGCTTTCATGCGCAGTGTGCGTTCCATGACGTCGACGTGACGTCGACAGATGTTGAAATATTCTCTCGTTAGCATTGTAGCATCGCATTGTTTACAGACCTTGGAAGTATAAGGGCCCACTCACACTAGGGCCGTTTCCCTGTTCCGTGCTGCAGGAAGATTCAGCACGATTCTCCCCACTCCCCCCGCTGGCCTGTGGTCACACTGCTCGTGGCCTGGGCACGATTGCACCTTGCCTACGTCACCGTGCGCGTTTAGGATTTGAAGCGTAGTCTACTTGTAGGCTATACGACTGTTTGTGAATATTTTCATCCGGACAAATTTGCATCAAATATTCCACTTCCAAATTAGAGCAACGAGAATCCTTAATCTATTGTTTTTTTTTAAATGTAGCCTTGACGTAATGGTCGCGATGGACAGTCTCATATTTGTGCAGCACGCCCGTCATCAGACCATACGTACCGGATGGTTTTATACACATCGATCGCTCCATCAAGTAATCCGAGTCAGAACTTTTTGTATGGGCAGAGATCGTTTTTGGATAGTTTCTTGTTAAACCTTATTGTAGGCTACCGTTTCCTTATCACCGGGCCGCTGAGTCCCGTTGTGTGTTGTTTTGTGTTCGTCTCCACCGCCATGCGTAAAGACAGTATTATAACAGCTGACGGGAGAAAAAAGAAAGAAATCATCTGACGAACGTGAGTAAACACGAAAACCTTTTTGCTTTGCTTTCTGCGCTCACCTATTTAGCTCTCTCCTCTTTTATTAGCCCACACCTAGGCCTACACACACGTTAATGCTCACACATTTTATGTAGCTATGTCCAAGTGGTGGGCAATTCTGGTGCCGACTAGAAAAGCAGCGGACGTTAACGGACAATGCATCCTTAATAAATTCATGTCAGGAACGCCGCCTGTGCGCTTGCTGGTGCGCTTGCTTGTGCGCGTGTCATCTCATTAGCATCTGTACTTTGGCTACGGCACACCTCTCCCAACCCAAGTGTGCCGTGGCCAAGGGGCTGTTCCGTGCTGGAATACGGATGGCGTGGTCACACTAGCCAAACGTTCTAGACTTTAGTATGCAAATGAGCTCGGGCACGGGGCCGCGGCCCTAGTGTGAGTGGCCCCTAAGGTTGCGTTCCGAATTGCATACTCTTTCTTTTTTCTATACTACATCCGACGATAAAAAGAATCTAGTTAGGATGCAGTAGGCATACTATTGGGACATACTTTACTCTCTTATTTCATCACAACATTGCGCCTTGATCTTGCCTCTTGCTTTTATATCCGTCGCATCCCCGTTTGTTTTCATATGGAGGCTTCGTCGATGTGACGTTACTTCACGTGCGCACTGGATTGTGGGTCAGAATTGCCCAAATAGGATGCAGTGTTCAACACTAACAATCTTGGCCGCATGAAGTAGGACATTCGGGTACTTCTAACCATCCTAAATCTGGCCACAAGAATCGGGACATCCTAAATCTTATTTCTACATACTATATAGTAGAAAGTATGCGATTCGGAACGCAACCTAAGTTACTAACCCCCCCGATGATTCTCTATGTGTGATCTTCAAATGACACTCCCGTTTTTGTAAAGTGATATAAGGGTTAACAAGTTCTAAACTAAGATTCTTTCTGCCATCTGGGCAACAATGATTAGTTAATGTAAGCTAAAGGCTAAGCTAGTGTCGTAGCGCAGTTTGACAGCGTGTGCTGCTATGAGTAACGTTCTTAAATCAACCATCAATGTCATTCCTGTTAAGTAAAAAGAATAGCCTCCGACATGAGATGTTAACAGAAATGTTTAGCCTACTAGCAATGTTATAGATACGGAGCACTGAGCCCGGAGGCTGGGCCGAAACAACATTTGTTTCACTACGGCTCCTTTCAGCTACCCGCCCCCATAACTGCTAAAAACGGCTATTAAACGCTTGAGGTGGCGTTTTGAAACGAGAAAACTTTAATTTTATTAGTACATGGTCTAATGAGAATTATGTGCCTTTGTTTGCTATGTGGACATTTTTTGTGGAGACACATTTCTATTCCCCCCGCTGTCCCGCGCTCTATTTGAGACGCGGTGATATCTCCTTCTGACACCATTGTGATTTGAGGGACCCATCCAGCCAGCGCAAAGAATTACGTAATACCAGGCTTGGCCACTGCTGTATGCTGGGAGAAGGCACATTCCTGGGGACCTGGTCCAAAAGATAGTTCTGTTTAGGCTCTAAACAGAACGTCTTTACAAAGAGGCTATTCAACAATGGCAGTGTGAGTGCCCAAAAATAGCATAATATTGTAGGTGCTCTTTCACTATTGAATACTATGGATTTAAGATTTTTTTCTACTTATATATGTATTTTTTCCAATTGATGTTTCTGTTGAAAATCTGCAAGAAGTCATGAAATTTGTAAATAGTCTACCGAGAACCATTTTTTATGCACGGCTTATTATGAACTGTATTTGTGAGCATGTGGGTTTGGGTGGTGAGGAGAGCTTGTTATACTCTGACAGGGCAAGACCAATGGGGTGAAATGCATGATGGGATTCTGTGATGAGCAGAAATAGTTTGAATAAACATGGTTGATCTCAACTCACCCCGCCGTGTGTGCATAAGTGTGTGTCTGACCATCAGGCCTGTCTGTTTGTGCTGTGTTCACTGAAGCTTTGTATTGAAGCCTTCATGAATCTTTTCCTCCACTTTTCTCTATCCTTCTTCCTCCTCATCTTCATCTTTACTCACTGGGTGATGCCCTCTTCAGACACCACCACTCATTGCCTCTTAAATGTGTGCTATGTAACTTAACCAAAGATATTGTGGTAAGAAAAGTCAAGCAAACGGTGATATTGTGTATAGCATCAGGTTTATTTTCAATCAAAATAGCAAGAATTCTCCGCGGAGAGGCCACTGGTTCAAACACACGTGAGGTGTAACAAGAAGTGGCAACATGTCCTTCAAGTCATGAACTATTTAAGGACATGTAATTGGGAGACAGACAGGTAGGGCTGGGTGGGGGGAAGGAGGGGAAGACAGGTTGGGAGACAGACAGGTCTTGAGATATACATTCATATTATAATCGTGGGTGGGGCAGGCTGCCCCAGAACAGCAGGAGGCTGTCTGCAGGAACATTGTCACCTTTCAAATGTATAGTCAGGCTGGCTCCACACGGGAGATTGAGGGGGGATGGTGGGGGGGGGAGAGAGAGGGGCTGAGTGGTTTGTTGGAAAACACATTCAATATATCTATATATCATGGTCTATACAGGTTTGTAGCAAATGTTTACTATTGCATTATTAAATATTCTAACATTCCAGAGTCCAGAGATCTATCATATGCAAAATCTGCTACCACAATATATTCTCGTAACTGAATTAATTTGGGGCGACTGTGGCTCAGTTGGTAGAGCGGGTTGGCCGATGATCAAAGGGTTGGAGGTTCGATCCCCGCCCTGCCACCTAAATCATCAGTTATTGTGTCCTTGGGCAAGACTCTTAACCCACGTTGCCTCGTGTGAATGTTGATAGTTAGCCTGCTATCGGTGTAGTGTGTGTGAGAACGGTAATGTGGGAAAGGAAAACAGGTCTCCCTTGCAAAAGAGTCTTCGGTCTCAATGGGCAATGGGTTATACCTGTATAAATGAAGGTTAAAAAAAACTTTCCTCATAGGGAAATTAAATCCCTGGAACACCAGTTCCAAAAGATTAGTTTAAAAACACATTTTAGTCTCACATTTGGTTCAAAATTCCTCAAAATAATTTAGTTTTGATTTATGATATAATTATTCAACAATAATGCTGCATCCACACCAAACTCAAAAGATTTGTGTTGCTTCGTGACAACCGCATGATAATCACCGAGGGACCTCACGCGAAAAATTTGCGTGAGATGAAGATTTTCAACTCACGCAAATGAGCGGCGCGAGTATCGCCAAACGCGAGAAACACTGTGCATTGACTTTGTATGCAAAGTGACCGCCCCTTCCCAGCATAACAATCACATGTAGAGAAAATATATTTTGTAACTAACTGTGAGTTTTGCATATGTAAACAAATCCCCTTCCTCTGAAACTACATACTGAAGTACTTTTGAATGGCAAGTTGAGCTTCAAAGCCCTGCCAGATTGTTCTCTCCACAAAAGTTATATAATAATAATAATGGATAGGATTTATATAGCGTTTTATTCCCTTAGGACTCAAAGCGCTTACAGGCTTCCAGGTTCCATTCATTCACACACAGTCATACCGGTGTTGGTAAACTACAGTAGTAGCCACAGCTGCCCTGGGGCAGACTGACGGAAGCGTGGCTGACTGGCTGCCATTCCACGCCATCTCCGACCACCACCTCAAACATACAGCAGTCATACACAGTCACACACAGGCAAGGGCTGTGTTCAGAAAGCCATACTAATGTCCTACTCATACTCATTTTGACTTCAATTTGAGTATGTGACGGTTGGGTATGCGAGTTTGGGTATGTGAGAAATTCCCGGATGGGTATGTGAGAAATTCCCGGATGAGTACTAACTTCTGGGAAAATTTTGGGTATGTATCGATTGTATACTTTTCCTACTCAACCGCCCCACAATGCACTGGGTCAATTCTACCCACCCAGGAAAATGAAATATTTTCGAGCTAGTTGCTAGGCAACGACATTGTTTGGGGTCCGCGATCTGACAACTGTTCGTGCAGTCATTCATAAACTCTTACAATAGATACGAGATGAAGATAAATACTTAACAACATTAGAGTTACTAAGTGAAATGAGTGATGTAAGTCTGATAGTTGAGAGATATCAGGACAGATCGCTGTTCCACACACCGCGGCTCGTCCAGCTCAACTCACAGACAGCTGAGTGCTGTGATGAGCCGGACAGAGCGCGTCGGAGGGATCCTCCGCCTCAAAACATAATTATAAAAGAAGAGGTCTAAAACACAGATGATGAACACAGGACTGTAAAAACCTAACTCTAACCTGTAGAGGGCGGTTATACGCTAAACAGCGTCTTAACTGCCTGAATCTTATAAGAAGAAGAAGAAATTCTTCATTGCTTGAGTATACTTCAACTGAAAACGTTTCGACGCACCTCGCATACACAATCGATCTTTGAGTAGACAGTATGCAGTATATAGATAGTGAATATGTAGGATGTAGGATGCTAGTATGGCTTTCCGAACACAGTCAAGGTGTGACGTGTCTTGCCCAAGAATACAACAACCATGACACAGGTGGCCGGGCGAGGATCGAACCGCCAACCCTTGGATCATTGGCCAACCCGCTCTACCAACTGAGCCACGGTCGCCCTAAATACATTAACAGTCATGTTTCCACTGGAGTAGGCCTATGTCCTTCTGTTATGAGGTCAGGCAGACGTCCTAGACCACATGTGTCAAACTCAAGGCCCGCGGGCCACATTTTGATCTGGCCCGCGAATCAATTCGGCCGATTTGAAAAAAAAAAAAATGTATTCTTCATGGATATATCCGCACGTCGCATACGCTCTCAACTGTTAGGAAATTTACGTGGCTTACAGCTAGGAATGTCTGCTGAACGTTCTACAGCTCAGGATTTTAAGCCATGAATTGATGAACTTGCATCTAAGAAGAGCTGACAGTTTTCTGAGGGCCGTAAATAGGCCAATATATGTGGCTAAATAGCATGCTAATATTGATGGTTGATTGTGTCAAAAAATATCCCCCAAATTTTTGCTGCGGCGCACCTCCTATTCCCATGGCCAGCAGCAACCTTTACTAAGACATTTCCTGGGGGGTACAGATATCTCTTGTGATCCGTGATAATGTAGGTTACAAATGTAGGCTGAATGATAAAGCATATTACTGAAAAACAAAGCTAGAGATTTGGAGTTGACATATGTACGTTATTTTGCCATTATTTTACTGGTACGGCCCACTTGAGATCAGAGGCTGTATGTGGCCCTCGAACCAAAATGAGTTTGACACCCCTGTCCTAGACTCTTTAGAACATAAAAATGTGCGATTAATCACAAGAGGACAATCATGCGATTAATCACGGATAAATATTTGAATCGATTGACACCCCTATTTTTTACGAAAAAGAAAAGCAACCCCCCTGGCCTTAGGATCTGAGGAATCCAGTTAGCTCTCAGTCTTCCCTGTTCAGTTGTACTTATAGTGCACATTGGTGTCAAGTCTCTCCCTATAAATTATACAAACATTCAACTTGGCTAATTTTTCAGGTGAAACTCAAATTTGAATATTGTGCAAAAGTTCATTTATTTCAGTAGTTCAACTTAAAGGTGAAACTAATATATTATATAGACGCATTACATGCACAGTGAGATATTTTAAGCCTTTGTTATAATTTTGATGATAAGGTCTTAGAGCTTATGAAAACCCCAAATTCAAAATCTCCGAAAATTTGAATATTACATGAAATTAATAAAAAAGGATTTTAAATAAAGAAATGTCGGTCCTCTGAAAAGTATAATCATGTACGTATGTATATGAAAAAGTTTGGGAACCCCTCTCAGCCGGCATTGTAATTGACTCTGCTTTCACAAAAAAAAATACAAAAGTGGTATGTCTTTCATTCACCAGGAACAGCTAAGTACTGGGATGTTTTCCAAACAAAGATTTTTTGAAAAGCAGTATTTAGTTGTATGAAATAAAATTAAATGTGAAAAACTGGCTGTGCAAAAATATAGAAACCCTTGTGGTTTTGTTGATTTTAATGTGTGTAACAGCATGTAAAACTGATGACTTTAAACACAAAATATGTTGGATTATGTTGTTAAGCCTTGAACCTCAATAGAAATGTCTGTTTAATCATGATAAAAGGTATTTTAGGTGTCTAAATGCAAGTTGCTCTTCTCTTTGACTCTCTGCTGAAGTGAGACAGAATGGGATCATCAAAGCAGTTCCCAAAAGATCTGAAAAACAAAGATTATTCATTGTCATGGTTTAGGGAAAGGCTATAAGAAGCTTTCCCAAAGGTTTCAATTGTCAATTTCGACTCTAGGGAACGTTGTCAGGAAATGAAAGGACACAGGCACAGTGGCAGTTAAACCCAGGTCTGGAAGACCAAGAAAAATACAGGAGCGGCATAGGTGGAGTATTGTGAGAATGGTTGCACACAACCCACAGATCACCTCCAAAGACCTGCAAGAACATCTGGCTGCAGATTGTTTATCTGTACATCGTTCAACAATTCAGCGCATTTTGCACCAAAACATCTGTATGGCCGGGTGATGAGGAGGAAGCCCTTTCTGCGCCCACGCCACAGATACAGTGGCATAAGCTCATTTATGTAAGCCAGATTCATATTGGAAGAAAATGCTTTGGACTGATGACAAAAATTAAGTTATTTGGTCATTATAAAAAGCGCTTTGCATGGCGAAAGAAGAAAACTGCATTCCAAGAAAAACACCTACTACCTACTGTCAAATTTGGTGGAGGTTCCATCATGCTGTGGCCACTTCAGGGACTGGGGCCCTGGTTAAAGTTGATAGTCGGATGAATTCAACCCAGTTTCAACAGATTATTCAGGATAATGTTCAAGCATCAGTCACAAAGTTGAAGTTGCGCAGGGGTTGGATATTCCAACAAGACAATGACCCTTAACACAGTTCAAATTCCCACAGAGGGAAAAGTACAATGTTCTGATATGGCCGTCCCAGTCCAATGACTTGAATATCATCGAAAATCTGTGGGATGATTTGAAGCGGGCTTTCCATGCTCGGCAGCCATCACATTTAACTGAACTGGATCGCTTTAGTATGGAAGAATGTTCAAAATACCTACATCCAGGATCCAGACACTCATCACAGGCTACCGAAGGCATCTAGAGGCTGTTATTTTTGCAAAAGGAGGCTCAAGTACTGATTTCAAACAAAATGACACTGCTGAATTGCTTCTGTTTCCCTAAGGTATGTCATATATGAAAAGGAATTTGCTTCATTGAAATCCCAGCTAATGATGAACAAAAATCCCCCAAATTAGAAGGGGGTCCCAAACTTTTTCATATGACTGTAAAGATGGCAGCTCGTTAGGTTGCATGCTCTGTCTCTATGTGATTTTGATGTGGTTTTACTTGGTTTTTATACCTTTTAAACCTTCTTTTAAACCTGCTTCACTTCGCTATCATTGCCTTGCTATATGGATTAATTTGGGAAATCTGCGTGGATTGTTGCTCTGCTTTGCCTTGCTGGCGTTCTCCACCTGCAGCCAGCGCTCACCTGCTGCTCCTCCTCCCTCCCTGCCTACCCTGTCTACCTGCTATGTCTCCTAGCCTGGGTCAGGTATCTCTCTCCACACTCTGCCCTCCTGCTCCTTGCCCCCGCCAGTGCACGCACACACACACACACACACTCAATACAACACCAGTGACTTTGCGCGTCTCATACGTGTCTTTATCCGACCCGATCACGGACTATGGGACTGACACGGCGCCTCGTAGCCCTGCTACTGACGCTAGCATATTGGGGCTACGCTGGTAACCCCTGTGCGAGTGAGCCGGGACGACTGCTCTCGTCTCCGGTTCTACCGAGCTCCAAAACATGTACTTTCTGTATCAACTCAATACAATTACCGAGTCAATCTGCCACCATTGTGCCAGCTAAACTGCCTATCGGTTTGTTGTGTAGTTATGCACTCAAAACATATTGCATTGTCCCCTTGAATGCTCTCTTATTTTCAATTCATTGCACAGACGCAAACTCTAACTCAGGCAAGATGTTTAAATCACGGTGCTTGATTGTGTTGCTGTTATTGTTATCTGGTGATGTTCAGTTTAACCCAGGTCCTGATTTAAATTGTATTCAAACTGCTGCTGATTTTAGCTCTAGATCTGGTTTGGGCATTATTCATTTAAATGTCCGTAGTCTTCTACCTAAAATAGACTTTGTTAGAATTTGGGCACAGACAACTAAAGCTGACATAATTGTAATTTCTGAGAGTTGGCTGAACAAGTCTATTAATGATAGTGTTGTTTCTATTAATGGTTACAATATAAGTCGTGTTGATCGTGTCAAACGTGGTGGTGGAATAATTGTGTACTCGAAATGTAATTTCCACACTAAAGTATTGATCAAGAAGTCAATACCAAATCAGTTGGAAATTTTAGCTTTACAGGTTGAGTTGCCCAAGGGCTGTCATATTACTGTTGTTGGTTGCTATAGACCTCCTTCTGCAGCTAAGGAAACCTTGTCCTCCTTATCTAATATTCTTTCTAAATTATCTGACAATGAGATAGCCCTCTGTGGTGATCTAAACTGGGACTGGCAGTCACCAGTCTCAAATGAATTTAAAGCATACTGTATCTCAATGAATTTTTCACAATTAGTTGTTTCCCCCACTCGACCAAACCTTAAGTGCCCTGAAAAATCTACTCTAATAGATTTGTTTATAACTAATAATCCTCATAAGTATACCTCTGTAAGTGTATTTCCGTATGAAGTGAGTGACCACTGTGTTATTGCAGGTGTCAGGGATACTAGAATTCCAAAAGTTAAACCTCGTTACATCACAAAACGTGATACTAAACACTTTAGTGAACAGGCCTACAGATTTGATCTACATTTTGTGGATTGGAACAGGATTTCCCTAATACCTGATGTTGAACTAGCCTGGTCTTATTTTGCTGAAATGCTTATGCCAATCATTGATAAACATGCCCCTTATAAAAGGTATAGAGTTAAGGGCAGGGAAAATCCATGGTTCTCTGAAGAATTGTCAAATTTAATTAGAGAAAGAAATTATTATTTGGCAAAAGCAAGAAAGTTGAACACTGATGTTCTCTGGACTACTTTTAGATGCCCAAGGAATAAATGTACTGCCTTAGTGAAGAAGGCCAAATCTAGCTATTAGCTTTCCCTTACAACTGAAAATTTTAATAACCCACAAAAATTCTGGCAGACAATCAAATCTCTATCTCCAAATAACTCCCCTAGTCTTCCAACTTCCATTGTGTCAGAGGGTCTGGGTACTATAGTATAATTCCTTTTTTCATTGATATCAAAATTGAAAAAACGGAAAACTTCTGTTGGTTTCAAACCAATAACGGACTGAATTGGTTTTTTTGTCTGAATCGAAAAACAAACAGAACTGCCCAAAGTGCTCCGTTTTTCGTTTTTGCCGATACCTTTGAGCCATTTTCGATTTGAATTGAAGAAGGAAATGACTGCCAGCTGATTCCTTTTTTGGTTTTGTGCTCTAAACGAAAAACGAAGTCACGTGGTGTCAAACAGGAAGGAGGTCCTGTGTCATGGCCGCCGTCAAATTGTGTCCTTCAAAATAAGAGCATTGCTATCTGATGTGTGGAAAACGTTTTTTTTTTTTTTTTTTTTTAAATAATGAAGAATACAGAGCTTTATTTACAGTTTAATATATAGATAGGCTGTTGTCAAGTAGTTATTTATTGTTGGCTATATGATGCAGTATAACCAATTGCTAACCCATTGTGTAATGTAAAAGAAAAAAAAGACTTAGGAATCAAACAGATAAACAGTCATGAGAGGATTTTTTTGATTGATGCTGCTCACCTCTCTGCTCACCTCTCTTTAACTATATTTGTTGATCCAAACAGACGGAAAATTATTTCATTGAACACACACACAAATAGGCCTAATATCTTCATTTGTGTTAACATTTCCATACAATACAATTATTGAACACATACAGGCCTACTGGTAGAAGCAAAGCTCTGGTAACAAGAATGAGCAGAAAGAACAGTGGGTTGTGAATTGTCCTTTACTATTAAGTCCACAACTCAACTCAACTCAGTGACAGTGTGGTATTCATGGTACAGAATATGATGGTCTAGGCCTACTAGACAGCTTGAGTCTGGTTGGTAGGATTGTTATTTTTTTAAGGTGAATAATCAACCCAGTCTTACAGTGAAATGTGTTCTAACTACGTTGACCCACAGCACATTAATTTAAATTGTAGGCTGAGAAAAATACTTGATAATTACATGATTGCAGGGCTGTTTTTGTGAAACTATTATTAATTGAGCTGTGGGCCACCATATTAGTAAACACTTCACTGTGAGACCAGGATTAAACCTTATAGGCCTATATAAACTTATATACTATCTATGGTTGAAACATTTGATCTATTGAAATCAGTTAATAAATAAGAGAACAGCGCCCTCTAGAGTCACACATTCTGATGGGTCACAGTTTGCAGTGCAGCGGAGCTGATCCGGAGCCTTGGCTGGAGCCTTCGTCTTCACCAGCAGAGGGCGCTCTAGGCATTACACTTGGCTGGATCGCGCCCGGCCCGCGAGGTAGTCGGTTCATGACGAGCCCATGGACGAGCCAAGCCAACGAGCCAAGCCAATGCCAACAAGAGAGCGATCATTAATATGCACTGTGTTAATGTTTCCATCCACAGGTAAGCTGGTTAGATATGATACCCTGACTAGTGTATTAGAGCTTAGACTTGTACTTGTGGCATTAGTAAACATTGAATTTGACCCCATGTGATGTATGTGTATTCGCCATTATTTACGATCGCGGGCGCCGATAGCAATGACACGGCTAATTATTAAGTTAGGCACGTCCTGTGTGGGGCCAAGACGAGTGTAATAACTATTCCTATCTATGTATGTTTGGGGCATGGGAGGGATGACTGACTGTTCTGAAGCGTGATGAACCGGTTAAATGTGTCGGGAGAAGGAATAAGCCGTTTGTATTGATGAATAGCCGAGCTAATCCCTGATAGCATGCTAATGCCCATAGCCATTGACGCATCCCTCCCCGTCACGACAGTTAGGAGCAGTAGAGGTGTTTTGAGAATTGTACTAGAGCCCATGTTTAATTAAATGCTTTTGCTTTAGTTTCTTTGAGAGTATTGTGAGAATAATATAGGTCTGGTGCTGACTATGGGTTAAAGAAGAGTTATATTTGGTTAAGGCAGTGCATAGGTATAATTCATAAAGGTTTAACAACAGTAAAGCAGCAATGATATACAGTGAATAAAATGAGTAATAAAACCGGGTTATACAGTTATTGAGTTTGGTGTAATATGGTGCTAATGTTATTTTGATGCTCTATGTCATTTGAGTTGATGCATTATGCTTATCTTTACTTGTGTTTAAAGAAGTAATTATACACTTAATTTAAGAGACAGTATTTTCATATAGCTGAGGTTAAATGCTAATACTTACCCGTGGGCCCTGTAATTGTAAAGTGAACATGTATTGTATTGAACATGTAAGTGCCTAGCATGGGTATTTAGACTAGTAACTGAAGAGATACTGAGTATTGTGCTAAGAGTCCCAGGTCTAGTGCAAGTGTATATGATTATTGTGTTTTATAAGGTGTATTGTTATTGAGAGCATGTGCTTTGAGATGTATAAGAGTGTTTCATATAGGCCAGTAGCGCCGAGGTGGTATATACAGCATATGACGGGCCTATATACGCTAACAAGAGAGCGATCATTAATGTGAACTGTGTTTATGTTTCGACACACAGTAAGATATACAAATGTTTTCACAGTAGGTTATACAAATGTTTGCATGTTGTTTGTACTTCTGGGATAACTCATTTGTTCAACTTCTGACCTATACCATCTGTACTTCAACTATGAAGGCAGATGAGCGGAAGCTAGACCCGTCATTTGACTCTGCTTCCGCACAGACTGGACTGATCTTGTGCCGCTAACTTTACACAAACGGACTGATTGCAAGCAGCTGAGTAAAGTCGCTGACTTCACTCAAGAGGAAGAGTTTGTCAGTCTGAATGATCACAGAACAGCAGAAAACAGAGAGCCGAAAAAAAACTCTTACTGCAAATAAGGAGAGAGTGGAATGTTGTCAGAAAATTGGGCTACTGAGTTGATTAATTTATTTTACAGATCGTTCTCGCAATGCGTAACGTGACATTATAAAGCAATTAAAGGTTGAACTCGGATTTAAACAGTACACCATTTAGCCTGGTTGATAATCCTACACTTAAGAATCTGATTTAAGTCTGACACTGTCCCCTAATGAATAGTATAGCCTATCAAAATTAATACAATTTAGATTTTGATGTAGGCCAATAGCCCTTTATTTGCATCTTATAAATACCATTAAAATAAATAGCCTAGATACAAAACCTGTAGTCTATATTTTCCGGAAAAATATGAATCTACTGTGAAAAGCTTAACATGCGAGTCTGCAGCGATGTCCGAACTATGACGGCTGTCATCTGTCACGTCCCAACTGTCATCGCTACTGATGAAAAGAAAGAAGCCTACAGTGAAATAATGTTGCAACCTTTGATTTTATAGAACGCTTTATTAAGAGCCAGTGTGTGTAGATCGCCAGGTAAAATCATTTGAGGTGAGAGCATAGAGTGGCAAACAAGCAACTATGTGGCAAAAAGCCGCAGCACGATGTTACAGTTCACTCTAATGTAAGTCTTATGTCACGGCTTCGTTTTGTTCATTAACGAGTTTTCAGTATCACGAAAGGTGGCTCTCTTTGTACCTGGCTAGATCACCGTGGTAAAAGAGGCTGCACGGCTAACCTGCCCAGACCAGTTTTTGTTTCAGAGTTTCATCTTAAATTCGGCTCTTAGAGCGCTGCCCTTTAAGGAAACTACACATTTTGAAATCCCGCGGACCTGACAATATTGTCTGAGCGATACTTCTCACTGAGTAAACTCGTTAAATCAGTAAACTTATTGATCAGTAAGTTAATGAAAGAAACGAAGCCGTGACATAAGGCTTACAGCAGAGTGAACTGTAACATTGCGCTGCGGCTTTTTACCACATAGTTATTGATGCAGAAAATGTTATATAGCCTAGACCTACTGTATGCAGCGACACTCTGTGATCTCACCTCAAATGATTTTACCTGGCGATCTACACACACTGGCTCTTAATAAAGTGTTCTATAAAATCACAGGTTGCAACATTATTTCACTGTGGGCTTCTTTCTTTTCATCAGTAGCGATTACAGTTGGGACCTGACAGGTGACAGCTGTCACAGTTCGGACATCGCTGCAGACTCGCGTTAAGCTTCTCACAGTAGATTCATATTTGTCCGAAAAGGTTGTTTAATGTAGGCCTATTGGTATTTGTAAGATTCAAATAAAAGGCTAATAGTCTAAATCAAAATTGTATTCATTATGATGTGGCCCAAAACTAAATTGATTTTCCATAGGCTATTCATTTGGGGACAGTGTCAGACTTAAATTACATTCTTAAAGGTACAACGAGTAAGTCGGCACGTTGGCGACACCTTTGAACAAAAGCGGTAGTATTTTTACGACGCCAGCTGTCGTGAAGCTGTTTTCTAGCTCGTGCATGGCGTGCAAGATTCAAATCATCAGGAAGCAATATGGTGCATGTCCGTGTGTTGAAAGTGTGAGGGCACCGGACTCTTTTCGGCTCGGTGAGAGTGGTTAGTGACACAGCATCAACTAATGCCAGTAAGACGTGCTAAACACACCTGATTGCAATGAGTTGATGATGCATTGTCACCTCTCACGGAGCTGAACGAGTCCGTCTCCTAACACAAAGCGAATGAACGAGAGATGGCAGTTAGTTAGTATGGATCACGATGAGTAAATGTGTTTATGTTGTTGTAAATAATGACTATTTCAGCTGAATAATGGTCATCTGATGATGCTGGTGAGGCAAAGTAAACTTTGTTTCAGTAGGCTACCGCTCATTCATTTAGGAGTAAACACTGCAGTCCATGCTGCAGTCTAGGTTCACTCCGTGAAATTGTATACACGTTGCTTGGCAACGCCCTCCCGCCCGCCTATCACTCTCCCTTTTAGCTTTTCTTCATTGCATTTTCTTTTTTTTCTTTGATGGTTCAGCCCCGTTATCAGTCATTATGACGACAAATAACTGTCTCAAACAAGGCTCCCGCTCCCCTTCTAGGGTGACCAGATCGCATTTCCATTACTTTTCACACGTCCCGCAAATTGAGACGTTGTCCCGCATTGTTATTGAAAGTGAGCCCCCCTTTTTAAATGCGTGTTTTATAATCTGGCATTTATCCGATAGCTGTGTGGAGACAGCAGTCTCCGTTTGTCTGTGTGAGTGTGCGTCTCTCCGTTTGTCTCTGTGTGTGTATCGCGCTGTCGGGGGCTGCTGGGCTCATTGGGCTCTGTGAAGGTGCTGCCTGCTTCAGCGTTTACCTTTCTGTTACTTCAAAATAAAAGCCAACTCACGTTTGTCAAGTGAAATGCTAATGTGAAGCCAGTGAAATGCTTTTAATGTGAAGCCGCAGCCTTAATGCTCTATTTGTTTAACAGTAGCTAACTTAACTGCTGCGCGCTGATCTGAAGATAGTGTTTTTTTTTTTTTTTTTTTTTTTTATTTACGTGATGCAGGACAAGACAGGTGAAAGACATAACATTAGGTGAGGGACATGACAATTTAAGTTTTCACATTTAAGACAGAACGGACGAGACGAAAACAAGCAGGAGGTCATTGCATATTTTTACATTGTTGTTGACAGGCTGTGTGTGTGTGTGTGTGTGTGTGTGTGTGTGTGTGTGTGTGTGTGTGTGTGTGTGTGTGTGTGTGTGTGTGTGTGTGTGTGTGTGTGTGTGTATGTGTGTGTATATATATATACATACATATAAAAAAAAAAAAAAAAAAAAAAAAAATCGAAAATAAATTATAAATCAGTACTAAGAAATGAATAATCATCATAAGAATGTAATGATAAGAATGGCATTTTCGGTTGTTTAAATAATATTATTTTCCACTATGGTTTTTTAGACTTTTGATCCACTTTTGAATGTAGTCATAAGGTACTTAGATAATTGGGAGAGAGAAATCAATTAAAAAAAATATATATAAAAAAAAAAAAAAAGTTTTGCAAAAACAAGCATAGTAAATGATGTGAGCAGTTATAAGGGAGACCGTGTTGAAAAATGGCTATCGTTATCCATATTGACAATACTGATAAACAAAAATGATAGAAATAAGAGTCATAATCATAAATAAATAAGAGCAGAAAAAAAAAAAATTGTTATTAAATTGTTATTGTGTAAAAGGAGAAAGGGAGAGAGAAAAGTAATGTTACTGGGTTGATATGTATTTTGTATTGAAGATGTTATTCGTGGTCGGGCGTGTGGTTAGTGAAGACGGAAGAGAAAATATCTAAATCTTATATATATATATATATATATATATATATATATATATATATATATATATATATATATATATATATATATATATATATATATATATATATATATATAAATTTATATCAATAAAAAAGAAAATATTAAATTATTAATAATAGTAGAAATATTACTTATGACAAAAATAAATAAATATAGAGTAAATAGTCGACTCTCTAGCCTTCAATTCAGTCCTGCAGAAGAAGAGGAGGGCGAGGAGATAGAGCACAAACAACAATTATTTATTTTATTCAAAATTGTTATTATTACCATTATTATTTTCACTCAATTATTATTATTATTATTTTTTCCTTTTTTTCTTTTTCTTTTTTTCAATATTTTAATCAATTCTATCAAGCTGTATGAGCTCAGGGAAGTTCCTGTCCTAGCCGCCTTCAAACCATTGGGAGAAGACTTGCTGCTCCAGGTTGCACTACCCAGTCACCAATCAGAACAGCCCCCAGACCCTTTAGGAGGAGGCCTGTCCATATGGGAGGAGGATACAGCTTGTATTTAATTTTGGTGAAATTGTTAAATTGTGGTTATTTGCTCCCTCTCCCCACCCTCTCCCCATCTTACCTGGAGATTTAAAAGTATTGAAAGCAAGAGATCGATAAAGATAAATCAACGGTAGTAATGTATTATTTTTAACAGAAGAATGAGGAAGAAAATAACTTCAGATATAACTAAACAAATGGAAACACGGCTGATAAAATAAATAAAAGTAAAAAAAAAAAAAAAAAAAGTGTGTGTGGGTGTGTGTGTGTGTGTGTGTGTGTGTTAGGGTTGGATGGTGGTACTTGGTGAGTTTGGCTTAAGCAACTAGAAATCCTGTAGTAGTTGCTACAGAGAGGTAATGACAGAAAGTATTGTTTGTTTCTGTGTTAGTGTTGATAAGTTTATAAAGGTTGCTACGCTATTATGAATATATTTAAGTAAAACCACAGAATTGGTGTTACTCGTTATCAGAGAGAAAATAAATAATAAAGAAAGAAAAGTAAAAAAAAAAAAAAAAATTGCTTATTTGGTCTCTCAAAGATATCTACTACTTATACAGTATAAATAATAAAGAAAGAGAAAAAAAAATGCTTATTTGGTCTCTCAAAGATATCTACTACTTATACAGGAACATAAACACGTACATGTACACACATACACATATACTAACATATGTACCCAAAAAAAAAAAAAAAAAAGTGAATAATCATCATAATAATCAGTAATAATAAAAAAAAGGCATTTTGGGTTGTTTGAATATTATTAGTTTCCATTATGGTATTTTAGACTTTTGATCCACAGTTTTAAATGTTGTCATAAGGTAATTAGATAATTGAGAAAGAAAGGTAAAAAAAATAATAATAATAATAAAATAAATGTTTTGCAAAAACAAGCATAGTTAATGATGAACAATTATATACAACAAGGGAGACGGTGTTGAAATATAGTTATCGTTATCCATAGACAATACTGATGAACGAATGATAAAAATGAAAGTCATAATCATAGATAGATGAGAGCAAGGTTATCTTATGTTGTTATTGTGTTTAGGGGAAAAGGAGAGAGATAAGGAAAATATTACTGGGTTGATATGTATTTTTGTATTGTAGACATTATTCGTGGTCAGGTGTGTAGTTATGTAGTCGTGTACGTGGCTTTAGCTTAAATTTGATTTTGTATGGGGTGTAAATGGGTTGTAAATATATTCCAAGTTTCATTAAAGGCTGATATATTGTTTTTTCTGTCGGCTGTAATTCTTTCTATTGAGATGTATTCTATGATTAAGTTGATCCAGTGGATAATATGGCAGTTTTTTTTGGATTTCCAGTTAAGAAAGATTATTTTCTTGGCGATAGTTAGAGATATGAGTAATGGGTTGTTATATTTGGTTGGAATGGTTACTTGAGATAGATCTCCGAGCAAGCATAGCTTTGGGGAAAGTGGGATGCTACAGCCCAAGATAGATGAAAGTTTTTCCGTGACTGCCTTCCAAAGTGAATATACTGGTTCGCAGTCCCAGGTGGCATGTAAATAGTCATCCGTGTTGTCAAGAGTGCATTGTGAACAAATATCTGTATTGACTAATCCCATTTTGTGCATTCTCCCTTGGGTGAAGTGCGTTCTGTGTATGGTTTTATATTGTATAAGCTGCAAGTTTGTGTTAGCGGTCATTGAGAAGATGTTTTTATTAATCTGTGTCCAGAAGTCGGGGTTGTTTGGAAGGTCCAAGTCTCTTTCCCATTTTATGTTTGGAAGTGTTATAGAAGTATCTGATATGGATATGAGTTTATAAAGTTTTGAGATAATTTTTTTTGAGTTGGTAATTTTAAGAATTTCATCACTTAACTCTGATGGCAAAAGTGTATTGTTGGTTATATTGATTTTGGATTTGATTATGGATTTTATTTGTTGATAGTGAAGGAATTGGTCCTTCCCAACCCCGTACTTCTGGATAAGTGAGTTAAATGATATGAATTGGTTATTTTGAAATAAATGATGGAGGTGGGTGATTCCCTTGTTTTGCCATGATGGAAAGTATATAGTGGTGTTGTGCTGCAGGAGGTCCGGATTGTGCCAGATTGGGGTGTATCTGCATGGTGCTAGTTGCAATTTCATGATTTTATGTGTTTTCCACCATGCTGTCAGAGTTGAGGAGATTGTTATATTCTTGTATAAATCCAGTTTTTGGATTGATTGAGGTATGAACGGAAGGTCTGCAAGAGATATAGTTTTACATAATTGTTGTTCTAATTCTATCCATGAGTTATTGTAATTGTCCTTTTGAGTCCATTTATATAGGTATTGCAGTTGATTTGACAGGAAATAATGAAGAAAGTTTGGTGCTTCGAGGCCGCCTTGTGATTTTCCTTTTTGTAATGTTGAATGTGAGATCCTGGGTCTTTTGTTTTTCCAATAAAATTGAGTTGTTAGTGTGTCCAGTGTTTGAAACCATTTGTTAGTGGGAGTGATGGGGAGTAGTGAAAATAAATAATTAATCTGGGGTAAAGTTTTCATTTTAACTGTTGCAATACGTCCAATAAGAGTGAGGGGTAATTTGGTCCAACGTTTGAAATCATCTTCTATGTTTTTTAATAGAGGGGAGTAATTAAGGGAAAATAACTCTGACAGCCTGGGGGAGATGGTGATACCTAGATATTTTATATTGCCATTGCTAAGTGGCGGAGAGATATTTTGAGCTGCAGCATCCCATCGGTCTTCAGATAAGGATAAGATGGTTGATTTTTTCCAATTTATTGTATAGTGAGAGATTGAGGAGAATTTGTTTATAGTTTTGAAAGTTTCTTTAAGTGACGTGGAGGGGTTTCGTAAGTATAATAATAAATCATCTGCATAAAGACTAAGTTTATGTTCTGAGTTATCATTCATAATGCCTTCAATTTTATTGTTTTGTCGTATTGCTGCAGCCAGTGGTTCAATAAAGATAGCGAATAAAGATGGGGAGAGTGGGCACCCTTGTCTGGTTCCTTGTTGAAGTGTAAAACTTGGAGAGGTGATCCCATTTGTGACTATTGTAGCTCTAGGTGAGGTGTACAATGTTTTTATCCAGTGGATGAACGACTCTCCAAAACCAAATTTGTGCAGGGTGTTAAATAGAAAGGTCCAGTTTACTTTGTCAAATGCTTTTTCTGCGTCTAGTGATAAAATTATGGTCTTGTCTTGTTTTTTTTGTGATATATTGATTAAGTTGAAAAGTTTGCGGATGTTATCGGAAGCGTGTCTATTTTTTATAAAGCCTGTCTGGTCGGAGTGGATTAGCAGTGGGGTGACCGTTTCAATTCTTGTTGCTATTGCTTTAGTAATGATTTTAAGGTCTGTGTTAATTAGTGAGAGGGGTCGATAGCTTGAAGGGTGGGTAGGGTCTTTATTGGGTTTTAATATTAGAGTGATTATGGCAGTGTTCATATGTGTGGGTATAGTGGAGGTGGTCTTTATTTCCGTAGTTACTCTGTAAAAGAGTGGTGATAATGTTTTCCAGAAGTGTTTGTAAAATTCGGCAGGTAGTCCGTCAGGTCCGGGTGATTTTTGGTTTGGCATTGTGTTCAGTGCTTTATGTAGTTCTTCTGAGGTAAGGTGTGCATCTAAAAAGTTGGCTTGTTCTATAGATAGTGTTGGCAGGTGGAGGTTGTTAAGGAAGAGGTCTGTTTCTGATTGGCTAGGATTGTGATCCGAGGAGTAAAGATTTTTGTAAAAATTATGGAATACATTATTTATGTCCTGTGAGTTATTTGTTATTAAACCTGATGTAGTATTGAGTATGGATGGGATTATTGCTTTTTCTTTTTTAAATTGTAGTAGATTTGCCAGATATTTACTTGATTTATTGCTGTACTGGAAATTCTCATATTTAAGCTGCTGTATAATAAACTGAGTTTTTTTGTGTATAACAGGGTGTCCGCGGAAGTCTTAAAAGTCTTAAAAAGTCTTAAATTCATGTATCTAAAATTAAGGCCTTAAAAAGTCTTAAATTCATTAAAAATGTGATATGCTGGTCTTAAATCCATTACTCAAAGGTCTTAAATTTGTCGGGGCAGGACTATTCAATGTTATATATATTTTTTCTTCCGGGACTTTCCGAGAAGGAGATGTAGCGAGGCTACTTTCTAACTAACTGCTCAAAGTCCGACACTACGCTAGAGGCAGCACGGCCGTGTGTGGCTGTGATCCGCATATAAACGTAGCATAGAAGAAGAATGTGTGTCCCCTGCCTCCGAATTTGAAGTCGGTCGCGTGAAAGCAAGAAAGGGGAGAACGACCCAGCGAAATACATGCCCTGCTATTATACATTCAGTGAGAGGTGGAGGGTGGACGACAAATATCATGGCTGGCTTTATTCACCCCGCGACCACACACTGCCGCTACTCCGTAGGTGTGCAACCACCCGCCCGCTGGCGATGTAGGTAGGCTACTGACCCAAACGCAAATCACACAGAAACAAACTGATTTATTGTGTTTAGTAAAAATGTTTATTTATCTATATTTATTAATTAATAGCTGCTCATCAGACGGTCATTCAGGTCGCGTTGCCGTGAGCTCACAGAGTAAGACGCGATCTCTGCTTCTCTCTCTGTCTGTCGCTTTCTTTCTCTCCACTCTGCCCTCGCTCTCTGACGGCTAGTTAAGAACTATTGCCTATCGTCCCGTCAATCGCAGACAGTAGCCTACATTTCCATCACCAATCGGTACAACCCTAATACCTGCAGTTTATTAACCTGGCCGCCTGCAACAATATGAAGAAAATAAAACATTTCGCAAATTACCGCAGGTCCCGTGGGCATCCTCCAGTTATGCAAACCTGTATACAGTAGCCTATGCTATGCCTACTTTACAGTAGCCTAGCCTATTTCCCGATTTTGAAAGTGCAAAATCATTCACCTGTGGAACCAATTTTTAAATAGTTTCTGCCACAAGTTCTGAAAAATAAAGTTAATGGACTAAGTTTGTTGTTTATTGAATGAGTAGGCTAATTAAAATTCGAAGGACATTCTTCCCCATAAATTACCAGATTTTTGTATTTCATTCTAATACTGCATGCTGCAGCTAACACATTTTTTTATTGATTAAACTGTTCTTGTGACTGGTTTATCAGAAAATGTAAATCAATTGATACAGCTCTAGGTTGAAAAGGTGGTAATGATGGGTTTTCACGTTGCCTTTACAGGGATCTTATATTTATTTGATGGTAAATGCGGGGGGACATTGTCTTCATTCAGACTGCTGAACATTTTTTATTTTCTGTAATTAGACAGCAGTTGTTAGCTAAAGTGCATTGAATATTTGATATTCAAACTAAAAAAAACTCTTTACAGAGCATATACTGTAGTGTAGTTTGTAGGTATTGGTGTTCATTAGAGGTCTTAAGATGTGCAGATACCCTGAGAGAGGCTGCTTTCTTCCTAGCTTCTGATATAAATGAGTATCACTTTATGTTCAATAAACAGCCAAAGTAAACTTGAATGAGTCTCATTGAGTGACACACAAGCTATGTGTGGGTTGTAATACAGCTGGATCCCCCAAATATCGCCTATATGTATTGTGTTTTAGGTCTTAAATTTAATTCAAGGTGGTATTAAAAAGGTCTTAAAAAGTCTTAAATTTGACATGCTGAAACCTGCAGATACTCTGTATAATTGTTTCTAAATGGGTTTTAAGTAGTCGAAGTTCATTGTGTGTTTGTTCATTTGGGTTGTTGGAGTACTGAGATGTTAAGTGTTTGATTTTCTCTTCTAAAGTAATTTCTTCTTTTTGTTGCTGCTTTTTCTTGTATGATGAATATGATATTATTGTTCCTCTTATAACTGCTTTACCTGTTTCCCATAAAAGTGAAGGCGAGATTTCTGGAGAGTCGTTCATTTCAAGGAAGAGTGCCCACTCTTTTTTTATCATTGAAATAAAGTCTGGATCTTCTAATAGGGATGTATTAAAGCGCCATCTTGTCGGAGATCTAACATGCAGTTGGATGGTTAATGAGAGGGAAACGGGAGCATGGTCACTTATTGTGATTGGGTGAATTTTGTTGTCTTTGACGTATTGGGAGAGTGAGTTGCTTATAAGAAAAAAGTCAATTCTGGAGGAGGATCGATGGACAGAGGAGCAGTATGAATATTCTCTGGATAATGGGTTTTTCATTCTCCAACTATCGCCAAGTCCACAATCGATCATGTATTGTTTTATTACTTCAGTGGAGTGCCAGTTTCTTAGGTTACCAGATGTGCTTGACCGGTCGATTGTAGGGTTAATGACGGTATTGAAATCTCCAGCTATTATAATGTTTGTTGAGTTATAGAGTAAAGAGAATAAATTGTGGAAAAAATCTGGTTCGTCATTGTTAGGACCGTAAATGTTTGCGAAGCTGTAACCTGTTTGGTTAATAGTTGCATTGATGATTATATATCTGCCATCTGGGTCTATGATAGATGAGTTATGTATAAATGGGATGTTTTTATGTACTAAAATTGCGACGCCTCTTTGTTTGCTGTTAAATGTAGAAAAAAATATTTGGTCGAATTGTTTAAATTTTAGATTTTCGAGGTCGGATTGTGTGAGGTGGGTTTCTTGTAATAAGCATATATCAGCCTTTAATTTAATGAGATGATTTATGACTTGGATTCTTTTAGATTGTGTACGAAAGCCACGTACATTCCATGTTACAATGTTAAGTGGATGCATAAACGGGTAAAAAGGTTATCTTGTTTTGAATATAAAGCCTGTACCATGAAGAGCAAAGTGAAGTGGATAGACATGGCTATGGGTAAATGGTGAGGGCAGGGAGCATGAACAACAACAGTGATAAGAGCGGACAAAAAAATAAAAAAACAAAACATCAACATAAACAACAGCAATGACAACAACAAACAAAAATACAATAAGAAACATGACAAGACAGCAATTAACATGGAGGGTCATCGTTAACTCTTCTGTATGGCAAACAGAGAGTTAATTTTCACCAGGAGCGATGTAGGGTGTGAGGCGGTCAAATATTCAATGTATTTATTTCAGTTTGTTTATGTGTGTGATTTTCTCAATTCAGAAGAGCCATGGTGTGATTTTGGTGTTGCGAAATAGCTGCCCATCTATGTACAGCTTGTCAACTACAAGAGATGTCCGTTTATTGTTGTTTCTGTTTTCTTTTAGGATCGGGTAAAGTATTTTGCGTCGTTCGTTTATTTCTCGTGGGAACTGGTCATTGAGGCCAAATGGTTTGCCTTTAAGTTCCCTTCCCTTGCTTTTAACAAGCTCTTTTTGTTCAAAATGTTCAAATTTTGCGATGATGGGTCTAGGTCCTCTGTCTGAGTGTTTGCCTAAACGGTGAACTCTGTGGAAGGTGATGTTTTGAACGGTGTCGGCGGGTATTTTCAGGTGAGTTTCCATGAATTGTTTGATGAGGCATTTCGGATTGTCGGGTGTTTGCTCGGGGATGCCGGAGAATATCAGGTTGTCGCGCATGGAACGGGCTTGTAAGTCCAGGATATTGTCTTTCATCAGTTTATTTTCTTTGGTGATTGTTTGCATTTGTATGCTTAGTGAGTCAACGGTGGTTTGTAATTCCTGATTGGATTGCTGCAGTGTTACGATGTGATGGTGCGCAAAGTCCAGGCTCTCGCGTATGTCTTTTATTTCTTGGTGTAGTGTAACCAAAAGGTCCAGTTTTTTGTTGATGCTGGCCAGAACGCTTACCTCGATATCGATCGTTGGTAGATCCTCTGTATCTGTTGAGGAATCTTTCTTTTTTCGTTTGTTGGGGTTTTCCGGGTCCGAGTCCATGTTGGCTTGTAGCTGGTAGTAGTGGTCGATGAATGCTTCTAAGTCTGTCAAATTCTCCACTGTTAGAATATTGTGTTCCGGGTTATATTTGGCAGATGCAGTATATGTTTCGATTTGCTTGAAAAGTTTTAGTTATTTGTTAAAGTTAACTTTAAGTTTAGGCTCTTGCTGTGTTTTCGTTCGTCAATAGGCGGCCGCCATGTTGAATCTCGCCTCAGGTCTCGCGTGATCTCAGTCCATCTCCCGTGCTCTCCTGTGTCTCACTCTCATTGCCTGTCCCTGTCCCTGAAGATAGTGTTTTTTAATATAGAAAGCCGTGTCTCTGGCATTACCGGTGGTGACACGAGTTTATTTTGCTAAAAAAAACGGCACTTTGTCCCGCACAAACGTAGTCTTTGTCCCACATCTGGTGAATTGGGATCTGGTCTCCCTATCCCCTTCCCTCACCTGGAGCCATAGGCTTCTCAAATCGCGTTCCTGCGCCACACTGAAATCTGCGACCAATACGGATATGTGACCATAGAGCATGCACGCGTGAACCGAAAATCGGACTGGGTGTACGACCAGATCAAATGCAGTAATAAAAACTATATAAAAACGTCTTTCTTTGCACTGATGGTCTCGTTTGCTGTTAAAGGTAATTTATGATAGGAAACATGAGGCTGTTTAAGATATTTAAAAGTTACTCGTTGCCGCTTTAAGTGTGGGACTATAGGCATAGTGATATAAATATAGCAAAGTAGCCTATATATATTAGGCTAAATGGTATAGTGTTTAAATCCGAGTTCAACGTTTCATTGTTTTATAATGTCACGTTACACTGCGAGAACGATCGGCAAGATAAATAAATAATTTCCATGCTGGCAGCATTCCACTCTCCTTATTTGCAGTAAGAGTTGTTTTCGGCTCTGTTTTCTGCTGTAATAATTCAGACTGACAAACTCTTCCTCTTGAATGAAGTTGGCGACACACTTTTGTTTTACTCAGCTGCTCGCAATCAGTCCGTTTGTGTAAAGTTAGCAGCACAAGATCAGTCCATTCTGTGCGGATATACGCCAACAAGAGAGTGATCATTAATGTGAAGTTGTGAACTGTGTTTATGTTTCCACCCACAGTAAGATAGTTTTTTTTACAAATGTCAATCCATTGTACAGTGAGCAGCTTTGGTCAATCCTTAAATATTACCTATCATGGGTATACTATAATATCACTAAATTGAATCTAAAATTTGTTTCCATCCCTTAGCATATGCAATGGCCCTGGTGGACTCTCTGAGGGAGGGACATGCCAGAAGATCCCATGAGAGAGCAGAGCTGGTTCTCCATCTCCACTGCACTTGCTGCCCTTCCACATCCTGTGAGAAGATCTCTACAGATGGACCAGCCTGGAACTCTCCTGGAACTCGCTTGGCTGTCAGCTTCACACAGCACATTATTAGTCTGACTCACACACACTAATTGGTTTCCAGTTTTCAGATTGTGGTTGTGATTATTAAGTCTAGACAAAGTCAGATCAGTTCTCAATTCATACAGTGGCTTGCAAAAGTATTCATACCCCTTAAACTTTTCCACATTTTGTCACGTAACAACCACATACGTACATTTATTTTATTGGGATTTTATGTGATAGACCAACACAAAGAGGAGCGTAATTGTGATGCTGAATCTGACGTTGAGCTATTTTTCAAAGAAGAATGGGCAAAAAATGTCAGTCTGTAGATTTGCAAAGGTGGTAAAGACATAACCCAATAGACTTGGAGCTGTAATTGCAGCGATAGGTGGATCTACAAAGCATTGACTCAGGGGGCTGAATACTTATGCACGTCACATTTTTCAGATTTGTATTCATAAAAAAAATTGAAAAACGTGTTTTATTTTCATTCCACTTCCCAATTATGCGCCACTGTGTGTTGGTCCATCACATGCAATCCCAATAAAATAAATGTACGTGTGATCGTAACGTGACAACATGTAGAACATCTCAAGGGGTATGAATACTTTCGCAAGCCACTGTAATCATATTGATTACAGTCAAAGAGGTGACATACTATGTCATGTTTATTTGAGACATATCAAAAAGCTCAGATAGATTTTGACGAAAATTGGGCCACACAAGGATAAGTTACTAGTTTTGTTTTATAAAGTCTTGTTCTGGCAAACACCTGAGGATTGTGGGTATTTTTAATCTAGAGCCAGATACAAAATTGAACGTTTTCTCTTAATACAATATCTAAGGGATTACACAGCTATACTTGGAGGTATGCTATTGTGAGTGCATTCTAGTTTTGAATTTGTTAATTTGTATTTTCCATTTTGACCATATATACAGTAAATTATAGCACAATCCAAAAAAAATATTTTAAAAAGCCCCAAATTTCTGATTTCTTGGTGGGGTAAAGCTCTTACTTTGCATTTCAACTGATCGTGTGTTGATGTGATAATTGTCATTCATAAATATAAGAATACATTAAATGTTTGTATTGAAATGACATGTATTAGTCTTGCTTTTGAAGCACAAAGACCTAATTATTTATGCAATATGTGTTAAAAATATAGACATTCCAAACTGCATAAAATGGTATATGGTGTGAAACTTTGGTTGATATTAATTTATCATTGAAATGATGAATATGAAGCTTTGTAAATACGCGGTTCTTCTGGACACATCACATAAGGTAAGCTCTTTAGCAGAACTGCCTGGGAATAGGCACACAAAATCCACAATTAAACCCGATAATCTAATTAGAATTGTGGAGGTATACAGGTACTGATAATATCACATAAGAAATGTGAAAGAACAAAACTTCCAAGTTGTAGGGCTGGTTTCACAGACATGGATTAAGCCTAGCTCTGGACTAAATGGAGTTTTGAATGGAGATTGTCCATTGAAAGTACAATTTAGTCCAGAACTAGGCTTAATCCATGTCTGTGAAATCGGCCCGTAATGTCTCTTTTTTGCTAGTCTGTATTTATTCACAAATTCAAATTGATAAATCCAACCAAGTTGGTTGGATTTAGTACCTTACTAGACCAGCAAGTGTATGATTTAAAAGCAATAGCCTATTTGTGGATACATGCTGAATACTCAGAAACGAGATGATTATCTAGGTAATTGTATTGTTGTCCTTTGACATGGGATTATTAGATGAAATGTTTTTGGAGCCATCAACCTCTTGTCCCGTTCATTCTTGACGTTACCTGTTTAAGTGGTGAACTAGAAGGGGAATTAATAACGGAATAGCCTTTTCAACTCTTATCATCACTATACCATACACAAAGGACTTTCAACTGCATGAAAAATGACAATAGAAATACAGTAGGCTATTTTAATTCTCGTTAGGCTATAATCATAGGTTTGTCAGCCTAATAACATATTGGCACAGCGACGTGCGTGTGTAGATGTTCAAATTGGGCTCAGATGGCATAAACAAAAATAGTAATATGACTATCACGGAACTGGCTAGATCTTATATGAACTATGAAACGGCATGAAGTTTTCTGACCAGAGATGGTGTGAAAATTTCCCTGTGCTTCAGGCTGAAAGCCATACCTCAAGATTCACACAGTGCTGGGTTTGGTCGGACTTGGCTGTCCTAAGTGACCTCATATGCAGTGACCTAATAATTGCTTATTACCAGAGCTTTGCTTCTACCAGTTTGTTCAAGTAGCCTATTGTATCGAAAATAAATGTTTAGGCATAATTGTGTTTGTGTGTGTGTGTTCAATTGAAAACTTTTCTGTGTGTCAGGGTCAACAAATAGCCTATATGCAAAAAGGTAAGATGAAGGCTAGGCCTATAATAATAATAAAAAAGTGTCCTCTCCTCTCAAATTTTTTTTCTTTTACAATTAAAATTAATAGGCTATAGCCAACAAAATAACATTTCATGACTTTTTATAACAGAAGCCTATCTATATCAAAATATTTGTGTGTGTATATATATATATATATATATATGTATTTTTAGTTATATTTTATTTGATCAGCTAGCGGCATAGTTTTATTTTGAAGGACACAATTTGACAGCGGCCATGACACAGGACCTCCTTCCTGTTTGACACCACGTGACTTCGTTTTTCGTTTAGAGCACAAAATCAAAAAAGGAATCAGCTGGCAGTCATTTCCTTCTTCAATTCAAATCGAAAATGGCTCAAAGGTATCGGCAAAAACGAAAAACGGAGCACTTTGGGCAGTTCTGTTTGTTTTTCGATTCAGACAAAAAAACCAATTCAGTCCGTTATTGGTTTGAAATCAACAGAAGTTTTCCGTTTTTTCAATTTTGATATCAATGAAAAAAGGAATTATACTATACTACAGACCTCAGAGTCTGCCACTATCCATGACAGAGCTGAGATGCTCAATTGTTTTAATAAGTATTTTGTTCCTTCAGGTTTTCTTTTTGATAAATTAAATACGCCCAATACTGCAATGGCTCCACTTGCTTTTGCTGAACCCCCTTTGGATAATAAATTTAACTTTAGACCCTTCACTGTTTCGGAAGTACATAAAGCCCTTATGAAATTAGATTCCAAAAAACCAACAGGGCCAGATAATATAGGTGTTTATTTTTTAAAACTTGCTACAGATTTTATTGCAGAGCCCCTGACCTACATTTTTAATTTAACTCTAACTAGTAAGGAAATCCCAAAAATATGGAAAACGGCAAACGTTCTTCCCCTCTTAAAAGGTGGTGAACCGTCCAGCCTCAGTAACTACAGGCCTATTTCAAATCTGTCTCCTTTAGCCAAGATTTTAGAAAGCCTGGTTAGTGATCAGTTGAAGGATTTCTTGAGTCTTAATGACATTTTATCTTGTTTTCAATCTGGTTTTAGAAAATCACACAGTACAGTCACAGCAGCTATTAAAGTAGTAAATGACAGTGTTATGGCCCTGGATAGCAAAAAACACTGTGCTTCTCTTTTTATTGATTTTTCCAAGGCCTTCGATACAGTGGACCACGAGGTATTGTTGCAAAGGTTGGTTAATATAGAACTGTCTAATTCTGCTGTCGGTTGGTTTTCTTCTTCTTTCTTTCAGATAGGACTCAATGGCTGTGTCTTGATTCAGGTATTGCAGCCTACGAAGCCTGCATTTGAAGACCGATTGCGTCATAGCGGCGCGCAAAGGCTGTCCCGTTTGCAAGGCTCCTCATATGCGGTCGTGAAATGCAGCCTTTGTTTCACGGTTTTGAAGGCTGCATCAGATGGATCCTTCGCGGCCCAACATATCCCAAGATTCATTGCGTTTTTTTCAGAGATGGCATAAAATAAAATAACAAATAACAAAACAGCAACGTGTTGCTCCATCTTCTTAACTTTTATCTTCCTTTCTTTTTTTCTTGTACTTTTTTTTCTTTTCGTCTGGTAGGCAACTTCTTTTTCTTTTTTCCTCCGTTGACAAGGTTGTCTCCGTTGGCAGCAATCAGGGTTGCTAGGCAGCACAGGAGCGGCGAGTCGTCACGCAAGGTAACGGCTTGTTACGTAAACCGGAAATGCTCGTAAACCGGAAATGCGGAGACCGTCTCATTTAACAAGGCTCGTTGGCCTTAAAACCGGCCTTAAAATCGGCCTTCATAGGCTATAGCCTTCATAGACCGCGAGACTGCGTCCTGCCAAGTGCGTGGTCTCTGTAATGGGACATACCTTATGTGTCAAAATTGATGGCTGCTTCTCTGATACTTTGGCTGTCCACAAGGGGGTGCCACAAGGCTCTATATTAGGTCCCTTGTTGTTTACAATTTATATAAATGATTTGGGAAAATATGTTCAAAATGCAAATGCCCATTTGTATGCTGATGATACTATTATTTATTGTTTTGGAGAATCTGTGTTAATGGCTGTTGAACACTTGCAAGTTGCTTTTAAAGCAATGGAAGCCCAACTGCTGTCTTTAAGACTAGTACTTAATGTAGATAAAACTAAAATGATGATCTTCACTAAATCTAGGGATAAAACTAACTGTTGGCCCACTTTATTTACAGCTCAAGGTACACTTATTGAGACTGTTTCCACTTATAAATACCTTGGTATCATCCTTGACGACAATTTGTCTTTTAAACCCCATATTGAGAACCTGGCAAAGAAATTAAAAGTGAGATTGGGCTTTTATTTCAGGCATAAATCCTGTTTTTCTTTTGTTTCTAAAAGAAGGCTAATTGTTGCTACTTTTATCCCATTGTTAGATTATGGTGATGTACTGTACATGAATGCCTGCTCTACTTCACTGCATATGCTTGATGCTACATATCATTGTGCTTTAAGGCGAGACACGGCAGGCAAAAACATCGTTTTTTAAGCACTGGTCAATTTTGAGATTTGTGTCTATTTAGCTTCCATAACATGTCTTCTTTCATACTAGTATGGATAAAAGGTCCAAAATATACGTTTTAGGTGTTTATTTTACTCAACTTTGACTGCTTGCGTCTGTATTTTGCTCCTAAATTCGTCAAAAGTGAGCATTCTAACGTAACATACAGCACCGTGACCGCTGTATGAATCATAATAACCATGGTAGTGTTGGGCTGTGTCTGAAATCGCGCACTTACGTAAGTGCACTTACATTGAGTGCGCTTTATTATCCCTACAGTACACTTACTTATAGACGCAGTGCTCTCATTTCTACAGTGTACTGTCCAAACTGCCGTCGCGCACCTAGCGGAAATGACTTTGCATTTTGACGGTTCTTCTTCGGTGGTATTTTTTTCTGCTCGCATTACCGATAGCCAAAACAGGCACATTACTCGCGGAAAAACAAACATAATATGTAATTTAACTTTTGTAGAGCGCGTCCGTCTCCACGGTTGCTTCAAGCTCCTCTATTTTGATTTTATTGTCCCATCTCCTCCGTTACGTAGGCAAGATGGCGGCCGTTGAGTGTGGAAAGTGTCCATCGCTCCACACTCAAGTTTTAGACCGTTTTGAGTGCACGACCGAGGAACTTACAGTGCACTGCATTTTGGCACACTCTCCGGTTTTGCGCAAAGTGCACTCAAAAAAGTAAGTGTAAGTACAGAAGTGCGCGATTTCAGACACAGCTTTGGAAAGCTCTGAATCTCAAGCACAACGTTATCTGATCCAAATATGGTCATTTCCTTTGTGTCAGTAACCAATCGTGAAAGTGTGAGGAGGGATTCAATGCTAGGAAAGCGACCTCATTGGCTAATGCACATTTCTGACGATGTGATTCGCTAAAAGGCATCACGTGATGCTAGCCCCGGGTAGCTCGAAAATCACAAAATAAAATGGGGAAAAACGTCGAAAATATGCCAAACCAAGACAAAAAAAATACTTAATCAATTGGCTACGGGCATTACATGATCGCCATTTGAAGGGGAGAAGTGTTAAAGACATGTAAATCACGGCGATCACGTCGGAGAGACACAGACTGTCAGACGATCAGAGGGGAGATGGTGGGGAGAGAGAGCGTCTGTGCCGACAGGAGCAGGTTGACAGACAGTGGCTAATAATGAATTAAGCACGTTTAAATTAGCATGTGGATGTAAATGTTACTATGCTATGGTTTATATATGTTAAACAGTGGTAGGCCTATATGGCATTGAGGGGTGCAGGGCCTAATTCAATAAATTACTCTAGCTATAATCAGTGATTATCAGCAGAATTCACGTTTTTATCTTTAACGGCCGTTTTCTCAAAATGAGCTTTTTCCAATACTCTGCGAAAGATATCTCAACTTCTAGACCACTGACATCAACCAAACTTTCTATGATAATTCATAGCACTATTTTAAAGGTTTTTACACAAGGATTTGTTAATATATTGTTAATTGTCTGATTTATGATACATTTTCCTCCTAAAAACATGCCGAAAATGCATTTCCTAGACATGTACATAGTCTTTTTTGATTTATTAAATGAAAAAAGGCTGTATCCAAAATCTGTTGTGTAAAAACTTTAGAAACTAATATGTGGTTAAAATAAAATAGAGGTTTTAACTCTGGCTTTATCCAACATCTCAAAATTTCTCGAAAAATGACCCAAATTTACGTATAATTGGTTAAATATTGCCATATTTGCATATTTAATAAAATATTAAAGAAAAACATGTAATACAAAAAATAATTGTGTTAGTGTCAGTAATCAACTGGCAAAGTTTCATGATGATATCTATAAGTTAAAAAAAAATCCCTATTCACCTGGGGTGTCTCGTCTTAAGATTCATTACTGGCTGTAAATCACTCACCCATCATTGCACTCTGTATTCTAAAGTAGGCTGGCTGTCCTTGTCAGCTCACAGGCTTCTTCACTGGTACACCTTCATTTACAAAGCAATTACTGGACTACTCCCCTCATATCTCTGCACATACCTCACTTTTAAATCAAATCCATCATACAGTTTACGCTCTCTGGACTTTCTTTCCACCTCTGTCCCCAGAACTCGTACTGAGTTTGGGAAGAGAGCTTTTATGTACTCTGCTCACTCCGCCTGGAACACTTTACAAAAAACATTCAAATTACAAGAACTCATCACTATGAATGATTTTAAAACCCGGCTCACATGTTTTTTAATGACGAATTTTGGAGTGTGTCCTTCTTTTTCACCCACCTAAATGTATGTATTTTTTCTCATGTCTGTGCTTTCTTCTTATGTTCTCATGTCTGTGCTTTCTTCTTATGTTCTCATGTCTGTGCTTTCGTCTCTGTTTTCTCATGTCTGTGCTTTCTTCTTGTCTTGTATTTTATTCATTCTAGCTGCTGCCATTTTGGCCAGGCCTTGCTCGGAAAAGAGGTCATTTGACCTCAAGCAATTTTGCCTGGTTAAATAAAGGTTAAATAAAATATGTACTCAGTACTTGGTTTGGGCCCCTTTTGCATTAATTACTTCCTCGTGGCATGGATGCTATCAGCCTGTGGCAGCGCTGAGGTGTTATGGAAGACCAGTGTGTTTCAATAGCGGCCTTCAGCTCTTCTGCATTGTTGGGGCTTATGTGTCTCGTCTTTCTCTTGGCAATGCCCCATAGATTTTCTATGAATCAGGTGACTTTTCTGGCCAATCAAGCACAGTAATACCAAGGTCATTGAACCAGGGTTTGGCACTGCTGAAGGAAGCATGAATTGCTCTAAAATGTCCTGGTAGATGGCTGTGTTTACTCTGGACTTAATAAAACACAGTGGACCAACACCACCAGATAACATGGTGCCACAAATCAACACTGACGGTGGAAACTTCACACTGGACTTCAAGCATCTTGGATTGTGTGCCTCTCCATTTTTCCTCCAGACTCTGGGACCTTGGTTTCCAACTGAGATGCAAAAGTTGCTCTCATCAGAAAAGAGGACGTTGGACCACTGAGCAACGGACTAGTTTTTTTCTTCTCTATCCCAGGTAAGACGTTTCTGACAACGTTTGTTGTTCAGGAGCGACTTGACAAGAGGAATACAACATTTGAAGCCCATGTCCAGGATCTGTCGATGTGTGGTGACTCTTGATGCAGTAACTCCAGCCTCAGTCCACTCCCTGTGAAGCTCCCGCACACCTTTGAATTGCCTTTTTCTGACAATCCTCGCCAGGTTGCGGTCAGCCCTGCTGCTTGTGCCCCTTTTTTCCCCACACTTTTCCCTTCCACTTAACTTTCAATTAATGTGCTTTGATACAGCACATTGAGAACATCCAACGTATTTTGTAATTAACTTTTGAGGCTTTCCCTCATTGTGGAGGGTGTCAATGCAGCAGCAGTCACAGCAGCAGTCTTCTCCATGATTGTGAATTCAACTGAACCAGACTGAGAGACATTTAAAGGCTCAGGAACCCTTTGCAGGTGTTTAGGATTAATAAGCTGATTAGAGTTTGACACTTTGAGCCTACAATATTGAACCTTTTCACAATATTCAAATTTTCTGAGGTTTTGAGTTTGGGGTTTTCAAAAGCTGTAAGCCATTATCATCAATATTATAACAAATTAAGGCTTGAAATATCATATCCCACTTTGCATATAATATAATATTACTAAGTCTATATATTATATATTAGTTTCACCTTTTAAGTTGAATTACTGAAATGAATGAACTTTAGCACAATATTCAAATTTTTCGATTTTCACCTGTAATTACTTTTAGTTCTATCTCAACAGTAGAGAATGTTGCTGCATATGTGTTTAAGACAAGAGAGATGTGGAAGGAAATGTCAGCAGTGGCCCAAGAAAGAGGATGGTTCAGTGTTTGTTTTCCACTAGACCAGCATGTTCTGTTGCTGTTCAAATCAAGACAGTAGAATTTAAAATTTTATTTTGGAATTGGCGCAGTAATGGTACCTGCCTTTCGCAGTGGCTGCAATATCGTAGTGATTTTATTCTACTTGTGACCTTCCTCCTTTTCTTATCATTTTGAGTGTACTACTTGCACTTTTTGGTGTCTGCTAGTGATTCCGGTGATCTTTTTTTCTTTTTATTTGTAGCCAGAAGGTACAGTAAGTGAAAACCCTCTACATCCTCTATCTGGATTTATTGCAACATTAAGGGCCCGTGTCCACCTAACGCCTTTTTCCAGCGTTAAACGCTGGCTGTGCGCTCGGGAGTGTGTCTACTGAGCGGTTTTTCCGACCGCTTTTTTCAAGCGTTTTATGAGCTGTGATCAGGGGAGAAAAAAAGCTGATCGTCACCTGTCAGTCAGACCTATGATCAACACTGGTTTAAGGCTGTTTAGGCTTGCTGTTTCCTATTTAAATCGTTACATTTTAATATGAGTAGTCTTATGAAACAGAGTATACTTTCCACCATCCTCTGTTTGGATGAGGAGTTATCGCGGCTCCTGCAAACACACACGGAGCAAGTTGTAGGCTGACGTGTGCGCATGAAACGATCCGTAGGAGATAAAAAATACAGCGAATAAAGTGTTCGCCTAATCTGCTCCCACAAACGGGCTCTCCTCCCTCTGTTCTGGTCATTTTAAGTCACTATTTTCGTACAGTTTCGGGTAAACAGAGACGGAAATAGCAGTTTCTCTTCCGTCTTCCTTGTTGCCAAGGCGATGAGTCCCGCCGATCTACTATCTGATTGGCCCTTTGAAAAAAGCGGCGGTGACGTTCCCGCCGCCTTTCTGAAAAGTTGAACTTTTTTCAACTGGAAAAGCTCAAAGCGGCCGCACAAAAAGGCAAAAACGCTTTCTCCGAGCGGCCACTTCTCATTGGGAATCAATTGAAAAAAGGCGATTGCGGTGGGAAAAAGGTGTTAGGTGGACACGGGCCTTAAGGAATGTTAAAGTTGTAATACCAACAAATTGATCTGAAATGATCTCTCCCAAAATCCTCAGCCCACTGCAGTCCATACATACAGACATACAGTAGTGCATTTGAAGTCACCTTCAGATTACACTAAAGTCCATTCCCATTATATAGGTGTGTGTGTGTGTGTGTGTGAGTGAGTGAGTGTGTGTGTGTCTTCATGTATGAAAGAGATTGATGGGATTACTCTTGTTATGTGGTATCAGATGTGCTCTGTTTGCTGTCAGCTTTGTGTCCCAGGGAGAGGTTGGTGCCAGTCAAAATGTGGGATCAGTGTCAGGATCAGTCAGAATCTCCAACAGCTACAACAAACACAGGATTGGGTTTCAGACATGGCCAACTCACCATTGAATTCCTTCTGTGTGCGCTTGATGTCTTCACTGTTGGATATGTGGAATTTGTTTGTCTACTCGTATCTGTGAGCTTTTCGTTCACTCAAAATATCCTTCATCTCCTATGGACTCACAATGTCGCATCAGGTTCACTTTCTGTGGAAAGGCTTCATCACCCACATGAACAGGTGGAGTGGTGATCTCAGTTCCAGGTAGAGGTGACGGGGGTGGAAGTAGAAGCTTTCCTTGGATGAGCTGGGATCCAAAATGGGTTCTCGCGAGGAATCCAGCATCGCTGTCTTCTCCATAAACTCCAATGTCCACGTACCTGAATCTGTACTTTGCATCACAGACTGCCATCAGGATGAAACTAAAACACCCTTTGTGGTTAAAGAACTACTGCCACTGTTGGCGGGTGCTTTCACCCTGAAGTGTTTGCTATCAATGGCCCGACGCAATTGAGATAATCCCACACATTCTGTTTTTGAAATCTGGTGTATATCTGGTTTAGGCTCATGGTAAGGAAATTTGAATATTCTATAATATAGTACTTGGTATCGTTAAAAAGGAGACCTTTAAGGATTTCATTTAAGGCCAGTACTGATTCTGTCTGACAAACACAGAGGTCACATGACTTTTTTAAACCAGAAATCAAACACATTTTCACACAATTCCAGCCTAAACTGTATGCTTTCTTTTATCCCTGGGGCATGAAGGAACATCAGGGACACACAACCCAACAACTTCAATACTCAGGGCAAAATGATGATTCAGAAAATCTATAATATACCCATACTATTTATTTGTGAGGAGGTGATTGTGAGCCTTAAATTAGACTTCTGAAGCCATTGATGGACCCCTCTGCGACAACTCCAGCCTCTATGCATATGTCCTTTAGACCAGCATCCCTAAACCGCTTTTCCTAAACCGCTTTCCTATGATGGCTAAGGTATTACTTATGGTATAGACTGTCCCCATCCTGAGAAGAATGTTGGGAAACCATTTTCTGTGCTTTCAGATTATATCAGCGGCTTTTGCATAGAGCGCTTGATCCATGACTACAACTATTGTCTCTAGGTGCAGCTCATTCCTGATTAGCTGATTGTTTCAGGATTTCAAACAATGTTGGCAGATACCCAACAATACCTTGTGAGATTGGTTCCTGGTCCCTGGTGCTGATATTAAAACCAGTCCAGCTGGGGATTGTCTGATTTTCTTGATCTGTTTGCCTTGCAAGTGCCCACACCATTGTATTATTCCTTGCAAGAAGAGCAGCCTCCTTGGTTTATTGGATACAGTGTTCCCTGGTTGGAAGAGGTTGTTGGCCAACACGTGCACCTGAATGAATGAATGGTTTATGTGGAATGTACATCACAATTAAACTGGATACATAGAGAATAGATACATGATTATAGCTTCATGCTAATTTTCAAATTTGCTCATCTGCTACATATACTTCCAGGCCTTGGTCTTCAATGGTGAATGATCTCTGCTTCAGTTTCTCAATGTGTAGAAGATCAGTTCTTGACATATGTGGTCAATAGACATTGGCCTGTACTATTATGACATTAACTCTGTGTGATGTACCCTTTCCAGGGTTACCTCAAGTCTATCAATGTTATCCCATGAAAGATTGGTGAAGACATGAGGCTTGATGGAGGCTGAAAGTACAACTCTTTGGTTAGAGGCTTTTGCTAGTTTTTGGAGACACAGAGCAGTGTTCTCTTCAAGCTGGAAGTAAGACACCCCCGTGCCCCAGCTTGTTCAGTGTTTGTATAAACTCAGTATTATCCGCCACAAAACCCCCGCATACGAGAATGTATGTATGTGGAAACGAGGCGTAAGGCTCAATTATACTCCAATTTCATGTAGGTTATACACGTCATAATCGTCCCTGCCCTCATACTTCCATATGTCTTTGACGTTGGAATGGGCGTTGAGCAAAACAACCGCTAGTCGGAATTTTTATAAGAAAACAAACAATGTACATTTTTTATTTAAAACAATGATTGTCGCTCTTCTACATTTCGAAACGGCAGATCCATCCGCATCAATGGCATCCCCAATGAAGATATCACGTCTGGAAAGTGCGGATGATGAGGTCAACGCCTTAGTCCCTAAATTTCAGCTGTTCGGATACCAATGTATAGACGTGACCATCAAGAAGGACTTTCTCCCTGCACGATTGAATGCCCTCTGGGACGAGGCCAAGGGGGCATTCGATCCGTATCGAGCGTGCCCTCCGTCAGGAGTTGGTGGTAGTCAGGGGGCAGCTCGATGCGGCCCAAAAGAAGGAGGCTGATAGGGAGCTCAATGAGCTTTTCTTCCTCGATGAAAGGTGCCATATTGCCACACAGACAGCCGTGGTTTCTGTAGTACATGCTGCTACAGCCACAGATGCTGAGACCACGGCTGTCTGTGTGGAAGTTGCCACACAAATGGCGATTTGATGTGTGGAAGCTGCCACAAACACGGAGCCGCTGTCCCCCCTGCTCCCTAATGAGGAGGAGCCGCTGTCCCCCCTGCTCCCTTCACCCACATCTGCCCCCGCTTCACCCACTTCACTATAATTTTTTAACCCGTCATTTATTTATATATTAATCATGTTCATGTAATAATTTTTCATTTGTTTCTTTAAAATATTATTATAAATTATTATTATTTAAATGTTGTATTTTTATCCATGTTTTAAATTTGTTCATTTTTTTTTTTTTTTTTTTTTTGTATTTGTATTCTTTATTTGATTTTAACCCTGTGAAGCACCTTGAGTGGCCCTGTGCCTGAAATGTGCTCTATAAATAAAATTGCCTTGCCTATAATCATGTTCCATTGTCATATAATAAACCTGTGTTAAAATTTAAAAAAAAAAAATTATTGTCTACATTTACATTTTTTAAAGTTTCTAATTTTTTATTACTTTTCTTTTCTAATCAAATGCAAAAATCTGCATTATACATCGGCCATCTGCCAACCCGTGCTCTTATTAATTGGCATTGGCCATTGAACTACCCAGAAGGGTTGGGTAGAAATGGCCATCCAGACAGGGCGGCGAAGCTGCCTCCGTCGGCACAGAGTCGTAGAGCAGCTCAAGCCGACAGCTTGGAGTCGGTGAAGCCTTTGCCCCAGTTTCCAAATACAAAACCGAAAGTGAGATACATAAACGCCTTACATCTGATTGAGGAGATGGTGGCATTCAAGGCAATGCTTCTAAAAACTTCTCCGCTCCTCTCTAAAACCACTTAAGGTAAATATATTGGTTCCTAGCGCGCAACACAAGGACATAACCAAGTATACGTGTTACAGCATGTATTTATCCTGCGCCTGTTATTTTATTTTTGTTAGAAAATTTATCGAGTACTTTTTAATTTCATGTTTTATTATTTGCACCTATTGTATAGATTAAGCCTGAACAATCTGCTTCTTTTTTCTCGCCAACAAATTACAATTTATAGCGTCAGCTTAATGGCGCTTTTGCACTTCATGATATCAGCTCGACTCGACTCAACTCATTTAGGTGTTTATAAAGTCGCTAGAATACATGCAGACTCATAATCGGGTAACTAAACGAATAAGACTTCAACAGGACTTTTAAACTGCATGTAAACACCTTTATCCGATCTACTTCGCACACAAATCGGCACAATAACGGACAAGAGAAGTCGGATAAGAACACCTAGATAACTCGTTCATTGTCGGCATTCTCTCTGCATGTATACAGGGATCGGATATCGCATATCGGACTTCTCGTTCTGTGCTTGTGTGCCTGCGCATTATAGGCTACAGTACACCATGGGTTATTGGTCTCTCGAGGATAAATAAAAGTTAAATGAAAATTAATTGCCGGAAGAGAACCGGACGTGGCTCTAAAACCACTTGTTGAAAGCATGGTTGAAAGGGCTACAGCGCCACATAGCATAGTGGAGACAGCCATGCATCGGACATTTATCCGATTTCTGAAAGGCCATGTATACTCAGACAAGTGACACGGTCCGTTCGAGTGTCTAGTTCGATATGTGTCTTATTCCAATCTAGTTGTGCCATGGAAACGCACTGGCTTTGAAACTCAATTTGTTCTGTGGCCCCCCCCTTTTAGTTGTATGAGCCAAACGTTTTTTTGTTTTTTTTAACATTACAAACACAGTGTTAAGTATTTAGTTACATTACATTTTATTTAGCTGACACTAGGGATGAGCATTTTAGGAAATGTTATTGATCAATCATCGGGTCATTGTTGCAGTGTGACAGGTTCTGGATCCTTTGGCATGAAAAGGGGGTTTTCAGTAGGTATGGTCCTGTCGTGTGTGCAGTTTGGATGAACTGTTGCTTTCTGGATCTTCAGTAGTGGCGTGCTAACTGGCGTTGTTGTCTCTGGGCTACGGTTGTAGCTCTTAACTTGGTAGTTCTTCTTCTTAAAGGGTCTGGCCTTGGTGGGAGCTTGGTCTGTTCCCTGGTTCTTCTGGGTGCTCTTTGGTTGCTTGGAGCAGCAGGTTGGATCCTTGTTCCTCTTTGGTTGAGAGGCCCTTCACGGCTGTTTGGACAGGCCGTGCTGTAGGGCTTGGATCAGGGAGAGCAGAGAACAACAGGCCTTGCCCGGGTCCGGGAGTTTGAGAGTAACTGGCACCACCAGTCCGTTTGGGTGGTGCGTAGAGAAGAGAGTCCTCCAACCTCTCTTGGTGGAGGCGAGGAGAAGAGGGAGCTAGCCTCCTTTTTGGTAGGCTAAACTCGAGTGTTCCACCACCGATGGTGGTTGGAAGAGAAGAGACCTACTGTAGGAAACTCACTTGCTATTATCAAAACAGCATAAGACTTCTTGACCAATAACAGAAGAGAAAGGGGGCACATCCTGGCTGGGCTGGCTAGGTGTGAACCAGGCCCCCAGGACTGTGGCTGTGTTCGGAAAGCCATACTAGCGTCCTACATCCTACATACTCACCATCTATATACTGCATACCGTCTACTCAAAGATCGATTGTGTATGCAAGGTGCGTCGAAACGTTTTCAGTTGAAGTATACTCAATGAAGAATTTCTTCTTCTTCTTCTTACAAGATTCAGGCAGTTCAGACGCTGTTTAGCGTATAACCGCCCTCTACAGGTTAGATATTGAACTAGATTTTTTACATCATCTGTGTTTTAGACCTCTTGACTGTGTTTTGAAAGATATTTTAATTATTTTACAGATTTAAACATATTTTTGAAACATTCTAAACATTTTTGTGCGTTTTTAAACAAATTTTTTTAATACATTTTAACATCTTAATCCAGTGTTTTAATCCTGCTTCCTTTACGCATGGATAGTAGTGACTGAGTGTGCAGTGGAGTGAGAAAGATGGGCAGACAGACTTGCCCAAATTATTGACTAGTTAAATGTCATTCACACACCCAGTGTGTTTTCTCTAGTGACTCCAATGTCCTGCTGGAGGAAAATAGTAGCCAGTGGAGAACCAGACTCTCCTAGGGGTGTCTGGGGGTATGTCCCCCCGGGAGATTTTTTTCACCTTTTTAAAGTGAAATGCATGAATCTGGTGCACTTTGAGAGGACAATTAAGAGGCTAATTATGAGGAACTGTGCGTGAACAAATAATTTGGAGGTCTGATGAATTAGAAGCTATTGAAGAAAGACACATGGATTTTCCATAAAAATATTAATTGAAAATACAAAAATTTATGCAGGGTCCTCTGGGTTGGGCTTGGCGCTATTTCTTTAAAGAGGACCTATGATGCTTTTTGACTTTTATGACCTATAAACGTTGTTATGATGATTCATAGTCATGCTTAACCATACTAAATTATCAAATAATGACTTACATGCATTTCGACGTATTCCCTGCTGACCGTCTGGGGTGTCTGTGCCGAGCACTAAACACTATTCTAGCCAGTCGAGAAGTCACGTGTTCAAAGCGGTCTACCCTTTCATAATTCGTGCCGTCGCATAAAACTTCGTGACTTCACCACGCGGATGTTTCCATGTATGGTAATGCTGTCACTTCCCTGTTCGTGTCTGCCTCGCGTCTGCTTCGCGCCCTTATAGGTCCATGCTCGCGCTTCCCGCCACTGAAAGTGTTCCGGAAGGAAGGTAACCAATCACAACGGAGTGGGGTTTGCAGGAGGGGGGGGGAGGGTAGCGGAGATGGCCGATGCACAGGCGGAGGGAGCGGAGAGTGCCGAAGCACACACACTCAAGTGTTGACAGGACGTGCTGGATCGCCAAAATAAGAGAAAGAGCTTCCCGAAAATCTACATAGTTTTTTGTGATGTGATTCGTGTCAGGTTGCTCTATAGCAGTGTAAAACAAGAAATTAAGACCAGAAAAGTAGTATAATAGGTCCTCTTTAACAAGACCTATTTATCTGTAATATAATGAATGCATTTAAATGAGAGGAACAAAGCAGGAGAACTCTTGTTCAGCTATGCCGTGATCTTAAAGATCTCCTATTATACTACTTTTCTGGTCTTAATTTCTTGTTAAAAACGGCTATAGAGCAACCTGACACGAATCACATCACGGGAAACGCTTCCTCTCATCTGGGCGATCCAGCATGCTCTGTCAACACTGCGCTTCGGCCATCACCGCCCCCTCCTGCAAACCCCACTCCGTTGTGATGGTTACCTTCCTTCCGGAACACTTTCAGCAGCGCGCGGGCAGATTTGAGAGCAGGAAGGTGGGGCCGGAGCGCGCCACTACGTTGCAGCATTACCATACATGGAAAAATCCGGGAACGTTACGACACGATGGCAGGAAATTTGAACCGATTTGAACAAGTGAATTCTCGACCGGCTGCCCTAGTGTTTAGCGCTCTGCACAGACGGCAGGGAATACGTCTAAATGCATGCATGTTAATATGTTTGTTTAATAAAACATGGATTTTCTTTTTTTTTACATATTCATCCGTGCCCCCCCTGCCATAACCCCGCGCCCCACCCCACAGTTTGAAAACCACTGCACTATGGTGTCCCACAAGGATCCATTTTGGGTCGTATTTTATTTGCGGTTTATATGAATCATTTGTGTTGCAATATAACAAATACAAAATTCAATTTTTATGCAGATGACACCATTATGTATAGTTCTGCTTCATCCTTAGCAAGTTAAACTAAGGACCTCCAATCGGCTTTTAATGTTGTTTAGCAATACCTACATGGATAAAAACTTGTACTAAATATTGACTAAATCAAAATCATCTGCCTTTCAATAAGTAAGAAAACATCTGATATGGATGACCACCAGATTGTTACTCTAAACAACAAAGTGATCGAGAGTCGCAACCTACAAATACCTCGGCTTTTTCCTGGAAGAAAATCTCTTTCAAACATCACATTGAGTGTCTTACTAAAAAACTGAAAATGAAACTGGGATTCTTGTATAGAAATAAATGTTGTTTTTAATTTGGTGCCAGGAAGAAAATTGTCCAAGCCGTTCTTTTATCTGTTATTGACTATGATATTTCATATATGCATGCAAATTCATCATCTCTGAAAATGCTAGATTCTGTGTACCATGCAGCATTATATTATCTCAAACTCTGGATTCCGAACGCTGCATTGCAAGTTGTATGAGAAAGTTGGTCTGTGTTCCTTATGGAAGGGGAAACCCTTCTTTGTTTCTTTTTTATCGTATTTAACTTTGTAAGCGCTATTTTAGGGTACGTTTTTGTAAGTATATTTTACGAGGTCAAGAATACATGTCGATTAGAGGGATACATAAGGCTGCAGTACAAGTACACTGAGTTTGGGAACTTATTTGTGAATCTGACTTCTACAACTTTAATTAAGGATCTGACAATTCTCAAAGTTGTCAAATTAGACCCTGAATCCACAATGATTGTCTTGTATCCAGTTGTTTTTCCAAGGAGTAGCACCCCTTTGAGACTGGACAGTGATGAATCCTCAGTGTCTGCACATACAAATGACACAATACTGCTTAGCAGCCCTTTCTTAGGCTCACTAAGAACACAGCAGTGGCCAAAAGTGTTCTCAATCCCACGCTTCTCTTTTTTTTTAACCTTTATTTATACAGGTATATCCCATTGAGTCCGAAGACTCTTCTGCCAGGGAGACCTGTTTTCCTTTCCCACGTTACCATTCACACACACATTCATACACCGATAGCAAGGTGGGTGAAGTGTCTTGCCCAAGGACAAAACAACTATGACACAGGTGGCAGGGCGGGGATCGAACCTCCAACCTTTTGATCATCGGCCGACCCGCTCTACCAACTGAGCCACAGTCGTCCCAAAACGACACAGAACGTAAACTGCAGAGGGGAAATGAAGAGTACACAAGTAGCCAAACTAGACTGACACCTCGCTCAGACATACTGGAGAAACTGGCTGAATATATACGAATATTCATCCACTTTCAAGATAATAAGACTTCAGACCCAACCCAAAATCGGCTTTGCAGAGTCACACCAGTGCTAGAGCACATAAGAAAGAAGAGTTTGGAAATTGAGAGCGAGAATCAATTCTCAATAGATGACATGATGGTCCCTTTAAGGGGAACAAAGGCTGGGTCTCTCCGACAGTATCTTCCAAGCAAACCTCACCATTAGGGTTTCAAGATGTTCGTTCGAGCAGGTGTTCCTTGGATAGTGTATGATTTCCTGGTTTAACTGTAAATAATGACTTTGTTTTGATTGTTAAATTCCTCTCAAACTTGGGACTGCAACCAACATTTTATTGTGTATTTTTGAAAGTCCACATCAGAAGTTTGTTTTACACTTAATGCTGGGCATTTTGTTTAGCGCTCAGAAGCAAATGATGTTACGCTGTGGGAAAGTTGCCAATCGGTTCGCTCCGACATAAAGTCATGCAAACTACGGTTCCTATGATGATTAAACTATCAGCATTTACTGTATGACATGCTTGACTCATTAAACAATTGTAAAATCCGTAGTTTTGTTGCTTTGCGACAAATTGTTGCAATAATGTGTGAAGAGTCTTTAAGCTCGCTACCAAAAAGTGTGAAGTGTTTAGCTGGTTACTTACAGCACAAGGTATACGTGGTCTGTGTGCTAATGCCAAGCTCCTCTTTTGTAGTTTGAACAAGAAAAGATTTCAAGGATTTGCCATTAAAGGAGAAGTAAGTGATATTTTTATGTTAATATACGTGTTAAATCACTCTATATTCATACAACAATCACTTATACAGTATGTACTGTTCATTATACGGGTCTCCCAGTCATTCAGTTTTGCAGCAATTGCCAGATAAAATCTTGATTATCCCGCTCGTTTTATCCAATCAGGAGACATAGCGCTATATAGAGGTGGTCTCTGTGCCTGTGAACAATGACTCGCTGCTCGCCATCGCAGCACTATCTGCCTAAGACGGGTGCACCAGTGTTGCCAACTCTTCAGTAAGGAAAGTAGCTATTGGCTGTCCAAAAAGTCGCTAGAAGTCGCCAGATGACGTCATCGCCTAATTTGCATATTTGTAGACAGGGGTTTTATACAGTAATATTTGAATAGGGGAGGTTCTAGTGTTATGAACGTGACAATCGCATAAACAACCAACGTGACCCCCTAGCAGTAATCATACATGCTCATAGTTTAAAAAAAGCACTGCATGACATTTTGAATTGCACTCCTCGTAGACTGTAGAAGAGGGGGGGAAGCTGCCACAACAACTGCTAATAGGGATGCTAACGGAACACGAGCGGTGTGTATCTTCTGCTCTGACAGCAGCTGGGAGGGGCTGCTGCGCGAGGACCGGGCCGCCCGGCAGTGCTCTGGGAAGGTGGAGGGGCCGGGAGGCTCTCGCTGCTCGTTGAGAAGCGTTAAAAGTGATGCTTGCTTTGGCGAAAAAGTCACCAATAACACCGCTAAATATAGCGACAAAATCGCAAGTTTGCAACACTGGGCTGCACGTTCATGTGGTGGTGATGTAGGGACGAGGGAGGGGACTGCTAACTGCAGTCATTGACAGGAAGTTAGCTTAGTTTTCAGTTAGTTTTATTTTCAGTTTTAGCCGTTAGCGTGTAACCGCTAAAAGGAGCCGTAGTGAAACAACCGTTGCGTCGGCCGGGCCGGCCTCTGATGGCGGGAGGAATTTTCGTTTATCACTATATTACTTTACAGCTCTCGCTGCTCGTTGAGAAGCGTTAAAAGTGATGCTTGCTTTGGCGAAAAAGTCACCAATAACACCGCTAAATATAGCGACAAAATCGCAAGTTTGCAACACTGGGCTGCACGTTCATGTGGTGGTGATGTAGGGACGAGGGAGGGGACTGCTAACTGCAGTCATTGACAGGAAGTTAGCTTAGTTTTCAGTTAGTTTTATTTTCAGTTTTAGCCGTTAGGCGTGTAGCCGCTAAAAGGAGCCGTAGTGAAACAACCGTTGCGTCGGCCGGGCCGGCCTCTGATGGCGGGAGGAATTTTCGTTTATCACTATATTACTTTACAACAACGGGGTGTAATTTAAAGATTGCATACAGAGAATCATCGGGGATTAGTAACTTATACTTCCATGGTCGATAAACGATGCAACTGTGCTCGTCCCGCTTAGCTTAATGCACGGACATACACTGCTCGAAAATGAGTAACGTGTGAAATGTACCCTGTGTGTCATGCTTTAGGGGCGTGTTAGGCACCCATGAAGCAGATAGTCACTTCCTTGTGGCATCCCTGTGCCAAAGAGCAGCTTTCATAGGAATTAATGGGCGCCATGTTGCAATCTGGTGTCCATTTCTTTATATGTCCATGACCCAACCGTCACAAACTCAAATTGAAGTCAAAATGAGTATGAGTAGGACGTAAGTATGGCTTTCCGAACACAGCCTAGCTTCTTTTTCTGGTGTTATTGGTGACTTTTTCGCTAAAGCAAGTACCACTTTTAACTCTTCTCAAAGAGCATCAGGTGCCTCAGTGGGGCCCCTCCCCCGTTACCAGAGCACTGACAGACGGCCGGGTCCTCGCGTAGCACTTCGTCCCAGCTGCAGTCAGCGCATGAGATGAGCAGCCCTCCGCCCTAGTGTTCCTTTAGCATCCCAGTCTACGGTCTATGAGTAGTGCAATTAAAAATGTTATGCAGTACTTGTTGAAACTGTGAGCATGTATGATTACTGCTAGACTTAATATTATCACGTCGGTTTTCATGCAATTATCACGTTCATAACACTTGAACCTCACCTATTCAAATGTTACAGTATAAAAACCCTGTCTCCCAATATGCAAATTAGGCGATGATGTCATCTGGCAACTTCTAGCAACTTTTAGGACAGCCAATAGCTACTTTCCTTACTGAGGAGTTGGCAACATTGGGCAACACTGACCATACAACTTGCTTTAGTTTGGCCTGGCTTTGCGAGACTAGGGGTTGAGTGTCTCTTTGCCAAAAGATACTTGGGCATGTGGCAGGAGGTGGGTATCAGACCACCAACCCTGCAATAAGTCGACGCCTGCACTCCTCCTGTTTAGCCACTGTCGACAAATCTGTCAGCATTTATTTATCAACTAATTTTATTAATTTAAGTTCATCCCAATTTTGATTCTCAGACGCAAAAGATGATCGTGTCAACCTAAAAGAAATACAATACTACTAGTACACAATTTTGGATACTCATAAGTGAAACAGGTTCAGAAAAATTGAGGCTAAAATACTTTTAAGAACTGTACGTATTTTGTTTTTCCTTTCTTCAAGTTAAGACCAATTCAATGCACCTATTCTTTTGTTCTTGCTATATAGTTTGCCCCCAGTATTGTTATGAATATAACATATTGTTCTACCCTTATTATATTCATGTTTATATATATTAAAGAACTGTAACGATCCTGTATTGGCCTTATTAAGGAGTATCATTTATTGTTGTGCTTATTTTAGCACATAACAGGAAAGTATAATGGCAATACATTTTCCGCCTTTGTGTTTTCTCATCAGCCCAGGTGTGAAATGGTCCTCCATCCACCCATACTGTCAGGCTGACTGCTATTCTTAGATAGTCTGTCTGCCACCGTGGTGTCCCTGGACGCTGTGCCCAACACAGACAGTTCCCATCTGACAAAGCATTCTTACCTCCAATCCAGACAAGATGGACTAAATTGGTCATGGTGGAATTCAGCTGCATTGTGTTTAATTAACACCGGACGTCATTCTACAGAAGCTGCTAGGAAACGTGTGAACATGTTGAGGTTCCCTTTAGGCTCACCAGAGTGATGTGAGTTGACAGCGTCCAATCAAAAAACTGTCTGAAATGTTCAACGTGTTACAGAAACACAGAAGAGGACAGACAAAGATTCAGACGAGCACAATAAACATTATACTTTTGGACAACCTTTACAGCCCTGTGTTCCCCTTTTCTAACTGATTTGGGAATGTTCCTGAGCTCATACACACATGCCCAACACAAAGCAGACTGTTCTGGAAACTGTGGTATCAGTTTAGTTTAGTTTAGTTTAGTTTAGTTTAGTCTAGTGCAGTTTTGAGTTGGTAACTGAATACCAGATAACACAATATTCAGATTCTTAGTCAATCTTTATTGCCTTCAAGCAAGAGCCATCATCAGCAATCACAGACAGAACTGCAGATATGACTACTGTCCTAAAACTTCCTGCAGCTAAACGCTAAATGCTGATAAAACAGATTCTGCTCATCAGTAAAGAACAAAACATCCAATTTTCTAATAGTCTTGGTTCTCTGTCCTTGTCAACAACCTGTAATTTTAGAAATCCTGACGTCATCTTTGATTAAAAGTAGTGAAGGGTCGGCCGCGAACGAGCTGGTTCAAAGGGCCAGCTCTTTTAAGTGGACGATGCGAGCTGAGTCGTTTTTTTTTTCTTTATATAAAGTTTGCCTAATACAAGGCAAAATGATATGAAGATATGTGCGCTACGGGTGCTCCATGAATGTCACGTGCATGCATGCAAACAATCAATATAATTGATATATGTGTGTCTGATTTATCAAAAGTTCAAGTAGTAAAATGAAGAGCCGTTTGGAAGCCGAAAGAGGCTGCACAGTCTGTTGCGCTTTTTAAATCACCCTTAAGAACTTTTTCTGAACTGCTTTTCAATAAGTTTGTGTCTTTATTTATTCTTGCTTTATTTGTGTGTACATGTACTGTGTTACACTTGTGTTAAAAATCGCTTTGTAAAACACTTTGTAACCGTGTTTAAAAGGTGCTCTATAAAAAAAGTTTATTATTATTATTAACATGTCGCAGATCAAAAAGGCAGACACAGTCATGCTGGAAGTGTGTTATGTTCGAACCAATATGATATGTCAAAGTCAATGGCAAAAGTCAAAGTCTTTGACCTCTACCATGAGTGTGTGTGGTCCTTTGTTGTGATTGTTGACGAACTGGGGCTGTATTCACAAAAAAATTATCTTAGCGCTAAGAGTACTCTTAAGGAGCACTAAAAGTTATTTTCCTAGATTTAGGAGCTAGTTTTAGCGATAACATGCTTTGTGAATCACACTTATCTTAAAAAGTAAGGAGGCCTAAAACTAGGACTGAAAGGCTCCTTATTTTTAGTGACTCCTAAATCCGAAAGTTAGGACCTACTCCCAGCATTTAAATGTTTTGTGAATATGGTCCCTGACCTAGAAGTACAATGACATGAATAAAGGAGGAGGCGAATCTGCAGCGACGCTACACTTTACCTCAGTGTATCTATTTTTTTCAGAGAGTCTCTCTGCTTTAACTGATAGAGAAATACTCTGTTGACAGTCATATTGACTTCATACCAACAGCTTTTGCTGTATTTTCACCATTTTCTGGTGTGTCTCTTTCATCACATGTCATTTAGCAGACACTTTTATCCAAAGCAACTGGCGCACACATACACCGATAGCAGCAGCTACCACGCAGGGTGCAAGCTAACTATCGGGAGCAATTTAGGGTTCAGTGTCTTGCCCAGGGACACTTGGACATGTGGCGGGGAGACGGGGGATCGAACCACTGACTCTCAGTTACAGGTCGATCACCCTACCCACTACTCTTTCAAAATAAAACTTCCAACAAGCGAAAATGTGAAGGAAAAAAAAGAAGGCAATGAGGCACACGGATTACTGCCGAGACTCAATATTAGACTCAATATTAATCATATGCATCATAAAATGACATGGAAAGAACTTCATATTAATGGAAATTATCTATGAAAACTATATGTTGAAAGACAGGCTTTTAGAAGCAGCGCTGCAGCAGCAGCAGTTAAGACGTTCCATGTGTGGCCGAAAAAAAGCGAGGCAGCAGCAACGGACGGCAACGCAGGATGTATGTTTCAGGGGTAAGGATATGGGGCCGGTTTCCCGGAGCCTTCTTAACGCTACGTCATTCGTAACCCCTACGGTGGGAATATGAAGGTGTATTGAATTATGAGATCATATGTAGTATAAATGTGCAAAAAAAAAATTAAATTGGTTCATCCTAGCCTGAGAAAAGGCAGAAAGAGTGTTTTATGGTTTCACTGTCTAACCCTACATTTCTCTTACTGTGATGTCACAGTAAGAGAAATGTAGCACTGTGTTCCACACGGCTAGTCCGGCTCAGCTGACAGCAGCCGGGCAGAGTGCGTCGGATCCTCCGCCTCAACATGTAAACGTGTGAAAAAAATAATTAATAATCAATTAAAGCTTACCTTAAAGTAAGTGTGCCATGTTACTGTTTATTGTATTTAGGATTTTAGCTCATTTGGACGCTGTTTTGGCCGTCTGTTTTTATTGATATAGGCTATTGGCGATATTATATCTACTTTCAGTGTCCTTACTGACCCACCACGAAGCGTGATTAGTGTTCTTAAAGAAACTTAGATTATAAAACAAGAGGTCCAAAACACAGATGATGATTAAACAAACTAATTTATAACTTTATATTACAATAGAAATGTACGGGTAGATTTGATTATGCAGCATATAAAGAGAACACTGGCGCTTCTAGTGTTAAATAAATGTTTCGGCCTAGACGGATTTCTAGCAATCTTTTATTCGTAAAGACTGCAATACGTTTTATAATATAGTGTTGTCATGCAGCTGGGCATGAAATAAGCAGGAAATGGAAAATCGAACTCTGAGCAATCGATTTCAGCGGTGTACGAACGACGTAAGGAGTGTTTCTCCTAAGAGACCGTTCGGGAACCACGACTACAGAGGTAAACAACTTTGGTAAATCATAACGTAGGAGTCTTCTTAGCTCGCTAAGAGAGGACGTTATCGGGAAACCGGCCCCTGGGAACGTTTCTCAGACCTCGGTTACTTGGTGGAATACGGACCAAAAAAACAGACAGCATAAAGAAGGAAAACATGGGAAATAGGGAGGTTAAGGCTGTGAGACAGACGTGAAGGAGATAAAGCAAAAAGGGAAGTCAAAAGGAGAGAGACTTGTAATAAAAGACAATAATGTGAGGGGGGGTGCGTTTTTGTTTGCAATGAGCATTGTGGGATGTTGAAACAAAATGTTGAATCCCTCAAACAGAGAGGAGACAATAGGGTGGCTACAAAGGGGGGAAAGAGACAGAAAAGCTGTTATGGACAGAAAAACACAATACATATGTAGGCAGGTTCATGCAGACAACACACACACAAATGCTTGCATACATGTTCACCCGTCCCCTAGTGAATCAGTGAGCTGAAACTGTCACAGTGAGAGAAGGTTCCAGTGGGTGCCAAGTTGTGTCCCTGTGGATTAGCAAAATGCTGTTGGCAGTTGACACACACACACACACACACACTGCTAAAGGCTCAAACTATTGTCGATAACAGGATATACAAACCTTCAGCTCAACCTCTCACTCCCTATCACTATGTGTTCTAATTAGTTAGAGGCTTTTACTTTTTTCTTAGCACGTGCAGCAGTTTTGGCTTCTTAAAATTATGTTAACTCCATAATGACATTTCTTATATAAAAATAATTTACTCCTGGGTACTCTAATAGCTTTCTTTCTCTTTGACATTACAAACTTTGTTTTTATATATTTTTATATAATAATAAATATATCATTATTTTAAAATATATATGTTTAATATAATGGTCTTTTATTTACAATATAAATGTAACAATAACTTTTTTCAACAGTCAAATGGAAACTAAATTTAAACAAAAGAAGTGAAATCATAGAGGTAGTAACCTGCCATCCTTCTCCAACAGCTGATTAAAATCATCAACTACTGTAAGTTGGAGCCAACTGTAATAAACAGAATTTCCCCCCGGGGGTCAATAAAGTATTTCTGATTTTGATAGCTGGCTGATCATTTAAATCAGCTGTTAGAGCCTGTAGCGGTTTAAAATGTGCAGCACAAGTGGCCATGAGACGAATGAGAAAACACTATTCTAGTTAGTGCTGGGCGGTATACCGGTTCATACCGAATGCCAGTGTTTTATTTTTTTCGTATGATATGAATTATTTTCAAACCATAATACAGGTTAAAAGCAGAACCAAAACTTTGAATGTGGCAAAAGGGCACTCTTGCGATGTGTACAGTTGCTGTTTAACACCCACCGGCTGAATTTTCAGAGAAAAGCTGCTTGGACTGGTAAGAGTAAATGTTATGGCAATGAACAAATTAAATCAACATTCACCATAGCAATTGTGAACAAAATGTGCAAGTAGCAGGTGAACCTTGGCCATTCTTGCCAACCTTTAGAAACCAAAATAAAGGTGGGGCGCATGTTTATTTTTTTAAAGTCTATGATCCACACACACCTGCTCATACTTTTCCCTGTCTGTCATTATTTTTAATATAGCAGACCTTAATAAATAAACCTGATCATAACAGTTTTTTTCTTGTTTCTTTTCTTTTCTTTTTGGAAATCCTATGAGTACATGACCCACTGCATGGAAATTTACCCCATAATAGAACTCAAGATCTGAGAGCAGTTTTCACGCATTTTCCCCTTTGCACGTGCTCTGTTGATAGGAAGCTTTTTTTTCTAATTTGCACCACTTTAAAAAAAATTATAGTTATGCAACAAAAAAAGCTTAGTAAAGGTTTCTAATAAGTGCTTATGAATGTCATAATCTCACAATAAACATGTTCATGACATTATATTTAACACTTATATAGTCTTAACACATGAATGTTAAAAAGCATATATTAAGGGACTAATTACATATTAACAAATGATTATTACAAGGACTTTAATACAACGCATTTCCAGAATCCCACCATGCACACCTCCTCTTTCAGCTGCTGCCCTTAGATAAGCGCTGCACATCACTGCTCACCTAAACATTTATTTTCAAAAACGAAATCCAACCAGCAATTCAACCCATGATGTATGTTGTTCTGTGTGGAACCAGAACGACTAAAGGCAGCTGAAAATGAATTGCACCAGCCTGGCTGTTTGGTACGATGGCCCTGAGAGCTCACGGCACTGCAACATCAGAAAACACATGCAAGAAGACAAAACGCAAGCAAATTAAGTAAACATCTTCATCAATTTGACAACCGCAGATCACTTCAATAGGCTAATATCTGAATCATGCGATCACAATGTTAAAATAAATCAAAAACACTTACTTTGTATGTAATTTTCCAACACCACTGACTGAAATCCGAAATCCGGTGCTTGCAACAAGCCTGTCTGGACGTGTGCATCACTTTTAAGTGTCCTCTGGAAACACTTACAGAAGCACTTCCGTTGTGTTTTCTTACACTCAACAAAAATATAAACGCAACACTTTTGTTTTTGCTCCCATTGTTCATGAGATGGACTTAAAGATCTAAAATTCATTCCAGATACACAATATTACCATTTCTCTCCAACTTTGTTCACAAATCTGTCTAAATGTGTGATAGTGAGCACTTCTGCTTTGCTGAGATAATCCATCCCACCTCACAGGTGTGCCACATCAAGATGCTGTTCTGACATCATGATTAGTGCACAGGTGTGCCTTAGACTGTCCACAATAAAAGGCCACCCTGAAATGTGCAGTTTTGTCTCACAGCAAAATGCCACAAGCATTGAGGGAGCGTGCAATTGGCATGCTGACAGCAGGAATGTCAACCAGATCTGTTGCTCGTGCATTGAATGTTCATTTCTCCACCATAAGCCGTCTCCAAAGGCGTTTCAGAGAATATGGCAGTACATCCAACCGGCCTCACAACCGCAGACCACGTGTAACCACACCAGCCCAGGACCTCCACATCCAGCAGGTTCACCTCCAAGATCGTCTGAGACCAGCTGCTGAAACAATTGGTTTGCATAACCAAACAATTTCTGCACAAACTGTCAGAAACCATCTCAGGGAAGCTCAACTGCATGCTCGTCGTCCTCATCGGGGTCTTGACCTGACTCCAGCTCGTCGCCGTAACAGACTTGAGTGGGCAAATGCTCACATTCGATGGCGCCTGGCACGTTGGAGAGGTGTTCTCTTCACGGATGAATCTTGGTTTACATTGTTCAAGGCAGATGGCAGACAGCGTGTGTGGCGTCGTGTGGGTGAGCGCTTTGCTGATGTCAATGTTGTGGATCGAGTGGCTCATGGTGGTGGTGGGGTTATGGTATGGGCAGGCATCTGTTATGGACGAAGAACACAGGTGCATTTTATTGATGGCATTTTGAATGCACAGAGATACCGTGATGAGATCCTGAGGCCCATTGTTGTGCCATACATCCATGAACATCACCTCACGTTTCAGCAAGATAATGCACGGCCCCATGTTGCAAGGATCTGTACACAATTCTTGGAAGCTGAAAATGTCCCAGTTCTTGCATGGCCAGCATACTCACCGAACATGTCACCCATTGATCATGTTTGGGATGTGCTTGACCGGCGTATACGACAGCGTGCACCACTTCCCACTAATATCCAGCAACTTCGCACAGCCATTGAAGAGGAGTGGACCAACATTCCACAGGCCACAATTGGCATCTGTGGCATTTTGCTGTGAGACAAAACTGCACATTTCAGGGTGGCCTTTTATTGTGGACAGTCTAAGGCACACCTGTGCACTAATCATGATGTCAGATCAGCATCTTGATGTGGCACACCTGTGAGGTGGGATGGATTATCTCAGCAAAGCAGAAGTGCTCACTATCACACATTTAGACAGATTTGTGAACAATGTTTGAGAGAAATGGTAATATTGTGTATCTGGAATGAATTTTAGATCTTTAAGTCCATCTCATGAAAAATGGGAGCAAAAACAAAAGTGTTGCGTTTATATTTTTGTTGAGTGTAATTTGCTTGTGTTTTGTCTTCTTGCATGTGTTTTCTAAATGGTGTGCATGTGTTGTCAAATTGATGAAGATGTTTTCTTAATTTGCTTGCGTTTTGTCTTCTTGCATGTGTTTTCTGATGTTGCAGTGCCGTGAGCTCTCAGGGCCATCGTAGTTTGGTCACTAAAGAATCTGTTTGAAAAACAAATTTGAAGCATGTGAGATAAAGCTGCTGTCACTTTTCTAATAATGCAGTGAGAGTCAAACATTGTATTCAAAGTTACTTACACTGATTACATTTTTCTTCGTTCTATCCCTCTATCTGTCACACCCAAACACACACTTGAGTACGTACACACACATAGCCAAATGAAGGCAAGCTGATTTGAGTTGTAATCAATCATGTGTGACGTAAAGGTGTTTGTCTTATTTTGTTTTTAAAGTGTATTAGCTTCTGTCATGTACTGCAGGATGGAGGAGGTCCATTGGCCCAGTCCATGAAAAAGAAACAAAGAGACGGAAAAATGAGGATGACGATAATATTTCATATAATGAACAAATATATAAATCTTAGGTTGCGTTCCAAATCGCATACTCTTTCTTTTTTCTATTCTACATACTACATCCGATGATAAAAATAATCTAGTTAGGATGCAGTAGGCATACTATTGGGACATACTTTTCGCTCTTATTTCATCATAACATTGCGCCTTGATCTTGCCTCTTGCTTTTATATCCGTCCCATCCCTGTTTGTTTTCATATGGAGGCTTCGTCGATGTTACGTCACTTCACGTGCGCACTGGATTGTGGGTCAGAATCGCCCCAATAGGATGCACTTTTCAACACTAACAATCTTGGCCGCATGAAGTAGGACATCCGGGTACTTCTAACCATCCTAAATCTGGCCACAAGAATCGGGACATCCTAAATCTTTTTTCTACATACTATATAGTAGAAAGTATGCGATTCGGAACGCAACCTTAGTCTTTCTTTCCCCGAAAAAAATTACGTAAGGGGCCATACATTACTGGGCATTGGCACCAGAAAGTTTAAAAAAGGCTGTGATAAAAGCACCAAGTACTGAACCACAGCTTGTCTATTCAACTGACTTAAACACTGTTTTATTGATTGGAAGGTGGAATAACTACATATTGTTGCTTTAACCTGTCATTATTTTGTATTCCACTTATATCATAACTGAGTCACCCACTATAAGACCACCCCACCCACCCACCCACCCAATCTTTACTCCTCTCTACCCAGTCAATATGTGTTGTGTGTGTGCAAATCAATCAATCAGGTCAAACTTTGTCTAGAGTAGCTTCAATCACATCAGGTGGCCAAACGTCAAACATCACGTTTAGAGTGAGAAGGCAAACTCTCGGCATTACCACTCGTTGACTGAATTTGAGACAATGAAGTCAACTTATTTCCATATACAGTACAACCTCCAAGAAATGTGGAGTTTGTTTTCCTGAGGTGATGGAACACTCTGCAGGAAACAGAGTGGGAAAATGCTAAATAAGCACTTTGCAATTCTACCATGCAACCAAGGAACCTCAACACTCTTACTTTGAGACAATTACAATGTGTGTTCCTGTTGCAGTGAATACATATGTAACCACACACACACCCATGGTCCAAAGATTCATGGGTGGAGATCAGAGAAGGAATGGTGTCTTTGTAGAAGCGCTCTATACACACTCCATTCAGACACACACACACACATACACCGGTGGATTGTAATATCTCCTGCTGCACTGGCAGCTTGTCAGCTAGGGTTCAATGGTCATGGAAAATACAAATGTGTATGTGGAGGAAGAGTGCTGATCAGTCAATCTTGTGATATGCTCCAATAATGGCACATTTCTTTTCCATATCACAAGAATGAACCTGGCCTTCTGTTTCTCACTGTCTGCATGCATCTTTGTGTGTATGCGTTTGAATGTGCCCTTACTGCAAAAGGTCATCCAGAGCTAAATATACTGCCTTCACCAAATCAGTGTGCAGGCCAGGTCACCTTCAATTAAATTATTTGAGAATACTAAATATTCTCCAATTTTGGTGAGCCTTTGCGAATTGTAGCCTCAGTTTCCTGTTCTTAGCTGATAGGAGTGGCACCCGTTGGGGTCTTCTGCTGCTGTAGCCCATTTCATTCCAGGTTGGATGTGTTTTGCGTTCAGAGATGGTATTCTGCATACCTTGGTTGTAACGAGTGGTTATTTGAGGTACTTTCTATCATCTCAAACCAGTCTGCCCACTTTCCTCTGACCGCTGATCCATCATTCATGCGATGCGAGGTTAGATTTATTTTCTAAAATTGTTCAACAGAAATTTACATCGATAGTCTGGCATTATAATTGATTTGCCTCAGGTGTACTGGGGAGTGGGTAAGACTGATTTTATTAGCAGGCTAGCCACAACCGTCGACTTGCGCTAGCCTAGCACCAGCAAACTCTGCGACTACAAGGACTGATTGAAATTTTGTGATGTCCTATGTCCAAAATTCCGAACTACCCCTTTAACTTAACTTAATAACTGATGGCTTGAGGTTTTGTTCCAGGATACTACAGAATTCTAGCCTGGAAATCCAGACCCTGATATCTTGAACGATAGCAGGTCTGGCCACAATCAATAGTAATTTCCAACTCAAGGGGCGGCTCCTACTCGTGCATTTCAAATGCCACTGCACGCAGTTGGATAGCACTACAACCAATCAGAGCGATGCACAAGGCGACGTAAGCCCCTGTTTAGCGAACAGCTGTTAAACTGTTAAATTAAACGTTTGCCGTTGTCGGTCGGCAAAATAGAACATTCCACTTACTTGCTAATGAAAGATTTCAGTGCCGTCTTCCAAATCGTTAAGGGTCGAGGCCAAAGCAGTCTCAAACTCACACAACATATCCGCAGCCATCTTTGATGTTTACTATCACGGCTTCGACGTCGCATGCACGTCACTGTCGTCATCCGGTTACGTCCTCCCCAGAGTACCATATAAGGGGCTCTGGCGCGCCCATATTAGATAGAACCAATTGAAACCATAGCCAGATTTCTGGCTTTCTTGATAAAGCTTCAACGGAGCGTGTCCAGACCAACATGCGCAGCAAATTTAATTTGCCAGCGCCTAGTGGCAGGTCTGGGAATGCCAGGCTAACAGAATTCATGATTCTCTATACTACGTGGAGTTGTCCAGATCCTGAGGAATAAAAGTGGGCCTAGATTGCCAACACCATGCTTCACTGTTTGGAGAAGGTTCCTTTGGTGGTAGGCAGTGTTGTGTTTTCGCCGAAACATGGTTCAATTTCGGACTTATCTGTCCACAGAATAGACTTCAAGAAGACTTCAGGTTTCTCTAGGTGCTCTCTGGCAAAGTTGTGACAGGCAGTTTGTTCTTTTTTGAGAGCAGGGGCTTCTTCAGCAACCCTCCCATGAAAGTCATGTTGACTGAGTTTTCTTCCTATTGTGGAACTATGCACATGTGTCCCAGATGCTACAAGAGAGGTCTGCAAATCTCCAGATGTAATGTTTGGGTTGGCTTTTACCTGAAAAATCACTTTTCTTGTGGCGCTTGTTAGGGGGCCAAGCCCGAGTAGGGCCTGGGACCACGTTTTGCAGAGCAACGCGGTTCCATAGCCCTGCTGGGCAGGGAACCCTATTGTTTTTGCTGGGATTATTATTCCGCTTTTTCTTCCACTCGTAGAACTGGTGCTGCAGCCCAAACCGTAAAGGGTTGGGACATGCCACTTGCAGGGCTTATCCAGGTCCGTGCCTGGTACGCAGACAAAAAAAATCAGACATACCAGCCACTAGGTGGCGCTACAACAAAGGAAAAGGCGTTTTGGGCTATAACTTCCGCACCGAAAGTCCGACAGTCAAAAACTTTATATCCATAGATGCCCACAAGTCAGCTGCATCTTTTGAGATGGGCCACGCCCATTTGCGTATATATAAATGTTTCGCTACATCGCAAAAACTGTGTCAGTCACCAAAACATACTCCTCCTACAGTTTTCGCCCGATTTGGACGAAACCAAAAGCATTATGCTCTACTGACTCCCACGAGCAAAAGTTGGTCAAATAATTTTTCTACGACCATCGGAACACCAAACGGTAGCGCTTTAAAGATTTGCGAAAATCCCTAAAAAAAAAAAAGAAAAAAAAAAGGGATTTTCTTGAAACTCAAGGGAGACTATCATGGGGCATACCTGAGTCTATAAAAAAATATGGCCAAGAAATTCTTATGTATGCCGGACTTATTAAACAAATTAGTTTTTCACTTTTACTTCCTGTTTCGATATGTTTTGGCGGGAAAATTCAAAAAGTGTCTTTACAATGGAGAGGTTGACAATTTGATTTTGCTCATAACTCCCCAACCAAACATCGCACATTCAAAAACTTGACATCCACTTGTTTGGTACATTGAGCTGCATCTTTCTATCTAACAAAGTTTTGCGAATGTAATCCATAGGAGGCGCCAAAACCACAAAAAGCAAAGAAAACGTGTTTGGGGCTATAACTTCCACACCGAACATCCCACAGTCAAACCCTTTATATCCACAGATGCCCACAAGTCAGCTTCATCTTTTGAGATAGGCCACGCCCATTTGCGTATGGGATTTTTTTTCGCTACATCACAAAAACTGTGTCAGTCACCAAAACACACTCCTCCTACAGTTTTTGCCCGATTTGGACGAAACCAAAAGCATTATGCTCTACCGACTCCCACGAGCAAAAATTGTATAAAGAATTTTTCTACGGTCGTCGGGAGACCAAACGGTAGCGCTTTAAAGATTTGCACATTAGCTACCTTGTACCAAACTGCTCCTAAATCCAAAACGATTCATCCTATTAACACCAAACTTCACACATGTGTTTGTCCTATGGTTCTCAGGTTGGTTCTACATTTTCCTTAAATTGCTCCAAAAGGGGGCGCCAAAAACACACTTGAGCATCTTTCTCTGCGATTTTTTTGCCTTTTGGTCTATAACTCCCAAACCAAACATCCCACATTCAAAAACTTTACATCCCCGGATTCCGTGAAGCGAGGGGCCGGCGCCGCGGATGACGATGCCCGATCCCGAGTCGCGTGGGAGGCTTGGCCCCCGTTCACAACTGCTCGCAGTTCTAGTTGATATTTTTGAAGGAAGTCCAAGTCTAGGCAAATTTTCAGTCACTCTTAAAGTTCTCCATTTGTATATGATTTGCCTCACTGTGAACCGATGAAGCTCAAACCTTTTTGAAATTAATTTATAGCTGCAACATGTATAGTAGACTTTATTTGGACATGGACATGACAATGTCATTGGACGAACCAGATGCATTGTTTACAGTGTGTTAGCATAAATGCTAGTTTACAACACCTGTCCACAGGAGGCTTTTTTAAAAACAACAAAATAAACTAGAAAATCCCGCGGAGATTTTGAAAGTACGGGCCGCCCATGTAAATCGGGGAAGAAAAAAATCACGACTGACCCCTATGGTCCGAGAGACTTTATCGTAGAGCAACATGAGCTGTACATGTCTGACACATAATAAGTCAATCAGAGTCAGGGGGAAAGGGGCGTGGCCTGTCAAACATTGCATTGGTGAATTATGTTTTTCGCATTTGTGGCGCCCCCTATGGGTTAACCTCGACAAGCTTAGAGGGCCATGCTACCACATGTCTTCTGCACATATCCTGCAAGTTTCATGATGATAGGACCTATGGTCAATGAGTTATGGCCAATTTTTAATTAAGCCCCGCCCCTGCGTAAACGTTTTAGTCAATGGTGGCCATGTTTTTCAAGCTATCCTACTAATATTTTTCGGAGACGTGCGTCATCGTCCCCCGGGGCTTTGTCAGACATATGGTGTTGATAAAGTAAAACTTGAAAAAGTTGTGGATAACACCCTGTTTTTTAGTTTATGCTAATTAGCGGGAAATATTCCCAGGCGGACTTTTATGGTCCCAGAGGCTTTTTTGTAGAGCACCCTAACATACACCTGTGTGAGAAATTTCAAGTCAATCGGATTTACGGTGTGCGGGGCGTGGCCTCTCAAACTTTCTTCAGTCAGGGCTTAATAACAGCGCCCCCTAGCAGAAATTAAAAAAACTGTCCGAGAGGCTATATTGTAGAGCACCATGAGCTGTACAAGTGTAATCAATTTCAAGTCAATCAGAGTCAGGGGGCATTTGTGGCGCCCCCTATGGGTTAATCTCGATAAGCTTCGAGGGACATGCTACCACATGACTTCTGCACATACCCAGCAAGTTTGATGATGATAGGACCTATGGTTAAGGAGTTATGGCCAATTAGTTAATAAGCCCCGCCCCTGCGTAAACTTTTTGGTCAATGGCGGCCATGTTTTTGAAGTTGTCCTACTAATCTTTTACGGGTATGTTTATTGTAGTCCCCCAGGGCTTCACGAGAAATTTGGTGTTAATACAGTAAAATTTCAGCAAGTTGTGGATAACACCCTGTTTTTCAGTTTATGCTAATTAGCGTACAATATTTCCTGAAGAATTTTTATGGTCCCAGAGGCTTTTTTGTAGAGCACCCTAACAAACACCTGTGCGAGAAATTTCAAGTCAATCGGAGTTACGGTGTGCGGGGCGTGGCCTCTCAAACTTTCTTCAGTCGGGGCTTTATAACAGCGCCCCCTAGCGGAAATTCAAAAAACTGTATGATAGCACACCCCGTGGGGCGGGGACGCACGTTGTGTGGAATTTTTGCTTTTCTACGTGCAACGGTGTGGGAGGAGAAGCAGCTAGAAAATGTGAGGAAGAAGTCAGAAGAAGAAGTAAGAAGTAAGAATAAGTATGGTGGAGAGTAATAATTACGGGCCCTCAATACATTGAGGGCCCGTACTTAACTAAACAAAACAGAGACAAGATCAAATACTTCTAAAACAATGATAATTAAAAGATTAAAAATGCAGTATACAATAGAGTACAGAGCAGCAATACAAGAACTATTCCTGAGATCCTCCGAGATTTCATTTCCTCTTGGCATGTCTGACCTGTATGGGTTCACTTTGGTGAGCCTGAACTGACCTTATTTGATCTCTGTTTTATTTAGTGTCGCCAAATTTCTTCTCCCTGAATTTTTCCCACCTGATTGTGTTTACCTGCTCGATTTAAGCAATGGAGCTCAGGGTTCACTAACTATTGATATGAATTGATAAACAGAGACCTGTTATTCAATATAACAAATAGTGGAATTGATAAAATATTAATAATTTTGGTTAAACCAGCGGTTCCCAAACTTTTTTTAGCCGCACACCCCCTTCTATGTCCCAACCGGGTTGACGCACCCCCAATCCCCCACACCTTAAAAAAAAATAAATGCAACAAGCTTTGTTATAGCCATATTAAAGGTGGCATGTTCAATCATGCTCAAATGACCAGAACACACATGATAAAATAATCACGATCACAACAAGGGGCAGAAAGCAGATAAAATGGGGAAAATATTATAGCCTAATATTTTGAGTCACGTTGAGCAACAATTGCAGCAAGTTTAAATGACCGTGGTAACAAACAACCCGTCATCATAACACTTGTTATGGAAATAAAATTAGAACGCCAGTAATTTTAAATAAATTGCGAGAATGAATGTAGAGGCCACAAACTAGGTGCGCATATGCGTAGAAGAAGATAACTTCGCTTCATTTTGAATAGCCTCCATTTATTTATTAATTAAAATTCAAGTTTTTGATTCTAAATTTTACAAAGGAAATGTTTATTTACATGTCTTTATTGTGTGGGGAAAAAACACTGTACCGTGTTGGTCCGAGTATAAGACAACCCCGATTATAAGACGAACCCCCCGTTTTTCAAAACTCAACTCAATCAATTTTATTTATTTAAATAATATACGAAAATAAAAACGCATTGAAAAAAACACTTTTCTTCATTGCAAATAAACAGTAGGATAGTGCAAATAGACCGAACTCTGATGGGTTCACCACAGACTATTCTTCACACGCAAATTCCTCTGCCCCGCTGTGATCGCTCTCGCTGTCATCTCTCTATGCTCTGGTTGGGTTGTGGCATAGCCTCATCCTTGCTGCTGTCCTCGGCATCTGAGACGCAGCATTTATTTAATGCTCATAGTTAATCACATAGCCTAGTGCTGAAACGAAAGCTATCAACGCCGTGGTTTAAGGCTGAAATGATAACCGGGGCACGTTACAGTTGTCGAGGGGAAGCCCTCCGAGATCTCCGTTAGTTTCAGTTTACAGCCGACAAAGTGACAATCACAACGACCGCATAGACAAAGCATGGACAGCGTTTTAATGAAGCCTCTCATTCTTAAAATCATTAGGGCTTTGATGCAAATTATGAAATCTGAATATTACAGCATGCAGTGATGGTGCGTAAAGGACAGCGCTGTTGGCATCTCTCCTCAGCACAACTGCAGCAGCTAAAAAGCCACAGTTGATCGCTCTGCCGATTCCTGCCTCTGATACGTTGACTCGCAACATAATGATTTGAGGCTTTGAATCGGCTTTGTCGATGTCCCGTGCCTCTTTTTCTCTCCACACAAAGCGTTCTCTCTCCAAGCGCACAAACGCCCCGGCCGCTTCTGAGAGCACAGCCAGTGTTTCACCCGATTAAAAAAAGAAAATAAACACAACTTGGAAAACACGACCCGACTTTTTACGACCTATTTCCGCGAAAATAAAACCCTCTTATACTCGGACCAATATGGATTGTGTAATGATCAGACCGCCATTACATTTTTCATCTCGCGCACCCCCTAGCAGCAGCTCACGCACCCCAAGGGGTGCGCGCACCACACTTTGGGAATCCCTGGGTTAAACTAAATAAAATTCCAAAAGGCTCAAGAGGTTTACATACGTTCAAGCAGTACTGTACATGCTTATCGTATAATAGAAACCGTTTTGTTGTGGATTACCATCCAAACTAAGTTGACCGTTTAACCTGCTTGGGACAACAGATGAAAATTGTTATTACTCAATATCATATGTGAATATTTTATAATAACAATCAATACATTTTCTGTAGGTGACACAAAGAACAATTCTCCGGTTTGACGGCTGAGACTCATGTTGACAAGTGACACGTTTCACTAAAGCAATTTGCAAGAATGAGCACATTGCTAATGGTGATAGCATCCTGTTTAATAAAACATTGTTGCTTTTATCAATAAAATATAGTTGGATGAGTGAAACATTTCAGGAAATATTTTCAGGTTTTAAATTGCAGTGAGAAAAGCTTTTTTAATTTTAGATTTTAGCTGATAAAAAAAGCAAAAAAAAAACAAAAGAAATTTCATTCTTCAGGAATGATGTCAAAGGTATAAGATATATATATATATTTATATATATATATATATATTTAGTTCATACTGTACATCATGTTGCTTTATAATGCCTCTTTACAAGTTTATATATTCCAAATAAAAGGTAGTTTTGTAGTGAAATGTATGCTACATAATCCCTCCTTGTGATCTTACTGATCAGTCTGATCATATAGCAAGTATTTCCCAAAATCGCTTATACACGATTTCTCTCTCATTTGTACATTATCTTGCAGATTCCCCTTGCAATACATTTTTTTTATGTATCCATCAGTCAGTTGGTTATGAAAGACAACATGCTTCTGGGATTTTATTTAGTATATTTCACCAGAAAATGACTGAAATGAAACTCACTGATTGAAGTGTTTGTGTATGGGAATGTTTAATCTGTGTGTGTGTGTGTGTGTGTGTGTGTGTGTGTGTGTGTGTGGCTTCTAGCCCCAGTCATCATGAATCATTGGTTTTAATGATCCTAGCATGCTAATTCCTGCTGATTCCTTTCCATGCCGTTATTATAAAAGTCAGCACTACAGTCATTAACAGCCGAAAACTGCTTAAAACTTTACCCATCTGACTCCTGAATGAACCCAACACAGCACGCCATGAAACATGACTCTGTGTTAGTGCGTGCGTGCGTGCATGTGTGAGTGAGATACGGTGTGTGTGCCCGCATGTGAGCTTCCTAATCCAAGATTTATTGGCCATTAGTGCAGCCTGAAAGTCATTACAGTTCATTTTGCTGCTGGCTTGACGTTTTATTAGGACAAATAAGGGCTTTTTGAATCCGTGTGTGTGTATATTTGTGTATAGATAAGTGTGTGTGTGCGTGTTTAAGTGTTTATGAGTATGTTTCCATGTGAGTGTGTCAGTGACATTTTATCAGGACAAATTTGCCAATAGGGATAAGGCCATGCTTTCTGAGAGCAGGCAAAAAGAACAATAGGCCTCAAGAAAAGACTGATAGTAAAGGGATGGATAGAGAGAGAAAAGAAGGATCAGGTCCAATGGATGGATGAAGACACGAACAGATGGACAGCCTGGGTCGTAGTACTAGACACACACACATAGAGAAAACTGCAAGGAGAAAAATAAAGTGTAAGTGATGCATGGATTGGTGGTAGGAGAAGGTGGCATGGATGGGTTTCAACTGATCATAAATGTTTGGAAAAGAGCAAGGGAAAAATGGCATAGGCAATGGAAACTACTGTAGTTCAATTCTCTACACAAACACTCCTCTTCAGATTAATTACAATAAAATCTGAACATACGGCCAGTAACAAGCTCTCTAACTGCTTTTTCCTACAACGTAAGGCATTATGCTGAAATTGGTTGACCAATATGGGCATTTGTAAGTATTCAGTGGATACTTACTATACGTCTTAACTTATTTCCATTTCCATTGCAACTGCTTTTACTTGAATAACTATGTCATAATTCAGGTTCTTTAGGCACAGTTTTAACCACAGAAAGCCGTTGCAGTAGGCAGGTCATACGTGGTTGTTTTTTGTTATTATTATCCAGTATATGTGCTGTTTCTGGATGTCAGAATGTCCTTGGGGATCAATACAGTATCTATCTAGATTGACTGCAGTTTGGTTCAGCTCTTCTGGTGCTGTTGCTTTGGCCTTAAAAATGAACTTGACATTATGAAATGAAAGTACTCTGAAACAAATGCACGTGGCATATCATTGACTATATTGACTAATTTATATGTATTAACAGATCATTTATGCATTTTAGGATTATTTCATATAGGCATATTTATAGGTATTTGTTCATTTAATATTGACTTATTTCAGAGGTGCATTTCTTTCTCCACAGAGCTGCACACTGTATCTAGATAGCCTGTATATGTGCATGAATGTCAGCCTGCGTCTTTAGGATTATTTATGCAGACGGGTGTCATTTTCCACAACAATGATATATGAAAAAAAGCAGTATTTACCAACACTGCCTATTAGCTGTTCTACTCTGCAAGGCCCCAGTTGAGTGAAAGTGCTCCCAGCACAGAATGAATATATTGGACTTTCATACATTAAATATTTCATAGCTTATATTCCCTAACTTTACCAATTAAGACTGCCCTGGGGGGAGTAGGTCTCCAGCTCTGTCTCGTGCTCTCTCTCTTTGTCTCTCTCTCTCTCCCAGTCCCTCCACTCCGATGGCATAGTGTCAATTAAAATGACATGTGGTGTCACTGTCACTGTGGATGAAATGACATGTTTCTCATGAAAGCCCTAATAGGATCACCTGTGCTGTGCAACACTCAACCCAAATCTCTGCTAGAACTCTTTCACATTCAGTCATCAGCGACTCTTTGAAACACAGCGCCTGTTGTTTCACCCGACTCTAGAGACTTTTCTTCATCACTTACACTTTTTGAAACTTTGTCCCTTTATTTAGTTTAGACCTTAAATAATTACATTTAAATTCAAATGCTTACTAGTGATGTCATCATTTAAATCATACAATGTCCCCTGCTTAGTCTTAGGACCAAAATGACACCTTGGACTTATCACAAAATGTAAAATTATAAACTTCTTTTGTTTAAGAATGAATATATTGAAGTTTATTTATCAACGGGAAAAATGTATGTATTGGACACAGGACCTTCCCATGAATACAGGCTGCATACTACACGGTCGCCCATAAAGTTGTAATACTATTTTTTTGACGTCTTTTTCGAAATTATTGTGACAATGTGATTTATTCTTGATAGACAAAGTGCAGGGGTTGACACTAAGGTTTCAAATGCACGTGCCCATAGGGCAAGTACAGGTAATGTTTTACTTGCCCGAATGTTGTGTTCACTTGCCCAAAAAAAACTGTTAAACAATGATATACACAGTATAGGCTAATTGAATTATACATTTTAGCGATCTCTTATCTCTTAAATGCAAACACTGCTTACTAGTCTCATCCTGACCACATAAAACGAACAACAATTCATATAAGCCTATATATCATGACATCACACACTACACCAAGCGCTTGGTCCTGCTGCAGCATCGTGAAAGGGCCTCTTTTTGCCATGCACCTTGCCCAGGGGCTCAGAAAACTCAGTCTAGCTCAGAGTCAAGCTGAATGTTAGCTTCCACAGAAAAATTTTACTTATTTAAAACAGTCACATTGTGCCAAAAAGTGATCGTGTGCCATAAAATGATTAAAGTCCACCATGTTAAAGCTATTGCCCAATTATACTGTATTTAGGGAGGGGGATCATTCATTTCTATTCATATTGATACCATTATAAAGACTCCACAATCCAAATCTTTATCGATACCTTTCTATTATTTTGTTTAAAGAGAACTGGTATTATTGCTTTAATTGCTTATAAGATGAGCGGAGCTCAGGATAGGACTTTAAGAAGGTCATAATTCCATATTTAGGCCTACTATTTAGTTTATATTGCTGGGAAAACCCAAACTGTAGGCTATTATTCAAGCTTCCCGCGAAAAACTCAAATTTCTTATTTTCTTGATGTTACATTTGAACACATCATGATGTCATTTTATTGACCTTTGCCTAATAATCATTTTACTGAGCCGACCTGAACACATCACATTTGAACCGTTTGCGATTTTTTTTAGCTAACTTGGTCTTATCCTGCAGATTTTGATATGGATTTAAAAACTATCCGATTTTTTAACTGCTGGACTTGCTACAGTCTCTCGTTTGTTGATCACCGCTGCATTGAATGAATGATGAGACGGTGCGGAGCCCGTCTGCAGCGGCTCAGCAGACAAGAGTTTTTTTTTTTTTTTGGAGACGGAGCGGGTTGAAGGAGTTTCTTCAAGACAGTCGAAGGTAGACACTTTTACAGTCCATGATGCAGTCCAGTGACGGAATAATACGCTGAAGTAGGCCTAATTAGATGAAGATGACCCGACTCGATATTTAAAATGATATAATGTGACCTAGCCTACTGGACTCCATAGCGGTATCAATAAGCTCAAACGTTATTGATTTCTGGGTTTTGAATATAGCGGAACCAGGTCCGTAGGATAGAGCTGGCTTTCGGAACGTAGACAGCGAAACTGCGCGCACACAGTCTGTGTGTGTGTGTGTGTGTGTAAGAGAGATAGAGAGATCGAGTGCGAAAGAGCGACCGTGATGCTGCTGGCTGCCGCGCGCAGCTGCTCAATTGCGAATATAGCCGATCTATTTTGTGTGAGTTAGCGGAAAAAAATGTTTTGCAGACTATAAAACACATGAATGCATAGCCTAGACTACAGACAAACCCTCTAAAATCCACTTGCCCGTCCGGGAAACCAAGAAGCAATCTCAACTTGCCCAAACATTATTTTCAGTTGCCCCGGGCAAGCGGGCAACCGTTAGTGTCAACCACTGAAGTGTATATCTTCATCCAAACATATCATATCCTGGCAATGCCTGTCTTCCTTAGATCAGCGGTCTTCAACCAGGGGACCGCGAATATTAGGGGTTCCGTGAAGGTTCTGTAGGGGGTCCACAAAATTATTTAAAATAAAATATCAAAACTTCAAGTATTCATAGGCAATAATAAGCTACTTTTTTGCAAAAATTATTTACAAAATTAGTGATTCCCATGAGCCCACAGGCGGGCCATGGGATCAACCTGATCCGTCTAATGTTAACCGCCATTACATAGAAAACTGAAAAAAGCAATTGACTTAACCACTAATGTTAGAGTGGCCACAGGAAGTATTGCCTAGTAGCGTTTTTTATGTATTAAAAACATTTTGCATAATTTCTCTAGTGTTTTTGTCTTTTATGGGAAATTATTTAATTACTGCTAAGCTGGATTTCCACCCAAATAAATGAGGTGGCACCCTTTTACATTTGCCATGGTTAAGAGAACTAGGTAACGAGGTTGGCCTGGAGAAGTGGAGCCCAGTCACAATCAGTGTGAGTGGGGCTCCCCACTTTCTCCCGTTGAAATCAATTTGAAAAAAATACGAAAAATGTAAAAAGTGTTTGACGGGGACAAGGCAAAAGGGCCTCGAGCTTGAGGTCTTATTGCCTTCTCCCGTCCTTTGGAGGTTTGGGGCGGTTTTCCAGGTGATCATAACCCTCTGATAGGGAGCGTTTTTTTATTTTTAATACATTTTCCAAGATTCAAACAAACATCTTTCATGTTGTCATTATAGTGTGTTGTTTGCAGAATGTTATAGAAACATTTTGGAATGGGGCTGTAATGTAACAGAATGTTGAAAAAGTGAAGAGCTTTGAATACTTTCCGGTTTCACTGTATGCACCCACAAATAAATTATTTGAGTGTCAGGCGGATGTGGGCCCTAAGGTTGAAGGTGAGATATTTTCCTGTAACAAACTATCCTGGAAAGAAAGAAGAAAAGCAGTATAGACCGTAACCCAGAAATTATTCACTGTTATCTGCTGTAGCCCAATAGGCCACAGTTCATGTAAACAGAAGGTGGAATAAACAGAACAAAATTTACAGCTTTCAGTCTGCTCAAACCTTCACAGAGAGATTACAAGACTTCCAGTTTTCCAATCCTTATTCCCTGAACATCTGCCTATACTTTGTGCCTGTGGTGATGGCTGCACTGTGGCCCATCCTTTCCAATTCCAGCAAAGTAAACAAGACATTTACATTCATGCATGTCCATCAGACACACTGCCTTACCACATTGTTACAAGTTCCCCACAGCACCTTAGTATGAAATCTGCTTTGAATGAACAGAAGGCTTTTGTGTTTGAGAATATCAGAACTTCCTAAAGCCTTTTAGTACCACTGTGTGTTTTCATAAAAATGCATTGAAAATTTCTAGCAGTTAAGCTGTGATAACTAGTAATGTATTGTATATACACTCAACAAAAATATAAACGCAACACTTTTGTTTTTGCTCCCATTTTTCAAGAGATGGACATAAAGATCTAAAATTCATTCCAGATACACAATATTACCATTTCTCTCAAACATTGTTCACAAATCTGTCTAAATGTGTGATAGTGAGCACTTCTGCTTTGCTGAGATAATCCATCCCACATCACAGGTGTGCCACATCAAGATGCTGATCTGACGTCATGATTAGTGCACAGGTGTGCCTTAGACTGTCCACAATAAAAGGCCACCCTGAAATGTGCAATTTTGTCTCACAGCAAAATGCCACAGATGCCACAAGCATTGAGGGAGCGTGCAATTGGCATGCTGACAGCAGGAATGTCAACCAGATCTGTTGCTCGTGCATTGAATGTTCATTTCTCCACCATAAGCCGTCTCCAAAGGCGTTTCAGAGAATATGGCAGTACATCCAACCGGCCTCACAACCCCAGACCACGTGTAACCACACCAGCCCAGGACCTCCACATCCAGCAGGTTCACCTCCAAGATCGTCTGAGACCAGCCACTGAGACAGCTGCTGAAACAATTGGTTTTCATAACCAAACTATTTCTGCACAAACTGTCAGAAACCATCTCAGGGAAGCTCAACTGCATGCTCGTCGTCCTCATCGGGGTCTTGAGCTGACTCCAGCTCGTCGCCGTAACAGACTTGAGTGGGCAAATGCTCACATTCGATGGCGTCTGGCACGTTGGAGAGGTGTTCTCTTCACGGATGAATCTCGGTTTACATTGTTCAGGGCAGATGGCAGACAGCATGTGTGGGTGAGCGCTTTGCTGATGTCAATGTTGTGGATCGAGTGGCCCATGGTGGTGGTGGGGTTATGGTATGGGCAGGCATCTGTTATGAACGAAGAACACAGGTGCATTTTATTGATGGCATTTTGAATACACAGAGATACCGTGATAAGATCCTGAGGCCCATTGTTGTGCCATACATCCATGAACATCACCTCACGTTTCAGCAAGATAATGCACGGCCCCATGTTGCAAGGATCTGTACACAATTCTTGGAAGCTGAAAATGTCCCAGTTCTTGCATGGCCAGCATACTCACCGGACATGTCACCCATTGAGCATGTTTGGGATGTGCTTGACCGGCGTATACGAAAGCGTGCACCACTTCCCACTACTATCCACAATTCGCACAGCCATTGAAGAGGAGTGGACCAACATTCCACAGGCCACAATTGACAATCTGATAAACTCTATGCAAAGAAGCAACCTGGTATCATGCCGAGGCGTGAAATAGACACGCCGGTCCACGCGTGTCCCTCACAACGCCTTGCCTGACCAGGGCGTGTGAGTTACAGGCGGCCCCCCGCCCGTCTAAATGAACGGAGGAATAGCACCAACAGGGGGCGAGATGTTCTACCAGCATTTCAATCAGGGTTTCCGCTTGACAAAATTGGTGCCGGTCATGTGACCAGGTTTCATTAACGGTCATATCGGAAAAATCCAGTTCAAGTAGGCCTATTGATAAGCAACTACTGTATATAAAGATTGATATCATCAAGGCATGTATATTTTTAGCCTACTATATTTAAATGTGGGCTACTTTCAACAGGCAGTGACGACAACACAATTCAATCAAAGCACAAAACATTTTATGTGCCGATAGGCATATTTTTCACTTCAAAAGAGGAAATAAAACAGCAGTTTTTGCCTAGAACTTTGTGAAAAATGTCGACTCAACACCGATTTTCGACTCGTAGCCGACTGAAGTCTCAAAATAATTGTATTATTATAATGATTGTTGTTGGAAATGGAAGACGTCAGACGCAGCCGTATGCGAGTTATATGTGTGGTTGTGAGCGCACTGCAGGAGCTTCACTTCTGCTATGTGTGTACATGAAAATGTCAGCTTCACAAATGGTTTGGAGATTTTTTTCAAACAAATGAGAAAATAGTGCAATGCAAATTATGCAGCATAAAGTTATAACACCCATTTACGACTGGGATGTTTATAAAAATGCCTTCGTCCGAGGAAAGCAGCGTTTCACCGTGACACCTCGCCAGTGTGAGAGAGTGAGCCAATGCGCAGACAGACTCTGTGGTTTGACGACTAAAATCATAATTGGGGATATTCCGCCCGTAAGGGCTACAAGGGGGGGAAGGCTTCCGCTATCTGATTACATTTATCGAGCCCGAAAAACACAGTGCCATGTCGCCAAACTGACTGCGCAACCTGAGAAAAAGTAAAGTGAAACAGCCGCTTCCCTCCGTGAGATGTCTACAGCAAACCGATATAGTCACCACCGTCACATGGACAGCGTTTAAATAAAGCTTCTCTTTATTACTATCATTAGAGCTTTGGTGCAAATTCTGAACATTACGGTGGCCGCTGTCTGTGGTGCTTAAAGGAAACCTCCGATCGCAATTTGTTTGCCCTGCCGCTGAAAAAGTCAATGAATCGACTGATTTGTCGATATATGCCTCTGACACGTCTACACGCAAAATAATGAGTCGTTCATATAAAACAAACTGGCTAGTCATATTATAAAGTGCGGACACAATTATTTACGCTGCAAGTAAGAAAGCCATACTAAAAAAAATCAAAACGACAGTAGGTTAGGTATACTGTCTTATAACAGTAGGCCTGCTGCCTGCAGCGATTTACCTAGGCTACTATTATAGCCTACTTTAAATAAAGTTTAGGTCTTTTCTCATATCAAATACTCTTTGAAAAAATAATAAAAAAAATGCACTAATGAGTTTAACAGTCTCTCTCTCTCGCTCGCTCTCTCTCCCTCCGTTTCGGCTGAGCCACGGGCATCAGCTGTCTCTCCGGTGTCAGTCTTCTTCATTGCAACTTAAGTGAGACTGGCCGCTTTTTGGTATTAAGAAGTCATTCTTATATAGGCTATAATATGTCCTTGTTTTGCTGTGGCTTAGGCTTTGATTTTCCCGCTTGATGTCGCCGTTTTTGTAGTTTGTAAACATTCAATCAAAACGAGAGCGCGTCATGCATTTTTTTTTTTCCTTTTTCCTTTTCCTTTTACGCATTCGCTACAGTCTAAACACAGTTATTGTTTTAAATGAATGAAACATGGTTTTTCATCTATTCAGTATTAAATAGTTGAAAATCACTGTAGCATGTTTTAAAACAATTCAAAGTGTGAAGAGGGAATTATTTCAACCAGACAATCTGACCGGAGACAATTAGAATTTTCGGTCCCCGTCATTTTTCTTCCGGTCAATGACCGGTAATTACCGGACAACGGAAACTCTGATTTCAATACTATCCAGCTGCAGCCCCGGAGACAAACACCCTGGCGTGGGTGGTTAGGGTTAGGGCAAGGGGACAGGGAGAGGTTAGAATATAGATAGAACATTGACGGAACACCGTGGCGGCCATCTTGACTACGGGAGGTGGACCGGCGCGTCTATTACACGCCTTACCGGCCGCGTGTAACTCGAGCGCCCTGGTCAGGCAAGGCGTTGTGAGGGACACGCGTGGACCGGCGTGTCTATTACACGCCTTACCGTGATACTGGGTTGGAAGAAGATGTGTTGCACTGCATGAGGCAAATGGTGGTCACACCAGATACTGACTGGTTCTGAGTCCCCAGACCACCAATAAAGCAAAGAAATGCACATTTCAGAGTGGCCTTTTATTGTGGACAGTCTAAGGCACACCTGTGCACTAATCATGATGTCAGATCAGCATCTTGATGTGGCACACCTGTGAGGTGGGATGGATTATCTCAGCAAAGCAGAAGTGCTCACTATCACACATTTAGACAGATTTGTGAACAACGTTTGAGAGAAATGGTAATATTGCGTATCTGGAATGAATTTTAGATCTTTAAATCCATCTCATGAAAAATGGGAGCAAAAACAAAAGTGTTGCGTTTATATTTTTGTTGAGTGTATTAAACTGTGATTATTTAAGAAAATATGTCTATTTAGTATAAGATTTGTATCTGGTAATAATTAAATCTAATTGTCATATCATCATTGTGTTTCTTGTAATTATAATATCTTTATATTATGTGATCGCCATATAGTGACATCTGAATCCTATAATGGGATTTGAATCTGTATTCTATATATGACAATTGCATCTTGTAATTATTCATTAAATAAAAAACTTAAATCATATTATTTGTATTTTACATGATTTTTTATACATGTGTATATAATATGCCCAAGAAGAATTATAAGATACAGAAACACAGTAAAGAGAAATGTGCTTGTGTGCATATATTATCAAATGCAAGAAAATTATTTTAAACCTGCAACTACGCAGTTTAAAAAAGTAAATTAAATTAGAGAACAAGGTCAGTTGGTACGCTCGATCGAATCATTTGTAATTTTGGCCAAAATTACATTGGCATTTGGGTCAAAACAGTCTTTAACCTCTAGGTTAAAACTTCATCATTATGTCTAAAACTGTCAATAATGCCCTAAGGAAATATGTCCATTCAACCAGCCCAAACTGTTGTCAAGGTGGGACTCTTTACTATACCCCTGAGGATTTATGCCAATCATAGGCTACTAGCAGCAGGTCGAAAGATAATATAAAATGTGTTTATTTATTTTCATTTTTACCAAATAAACCACGATCTAATGCCCCTAAGAAAGTGTCATGAAGATAAAAAAATGTCAAAACCTGCGCTTTCCCACATTTAGACAACAGTTAGACACACGCACATACTTTCGCACACACATTACCACTTACTCATGGAAACCTCTGGTCTTTGGCTAGGGACAGTCTGACAGCTCCCTGGGAATTGACTGTTGGGCTCCAGGTGTGTGTGTGTGTGTGTGTGTGTGTGTGTGTGTGTGTGTGCGCGCATGCCTGGCCTGTGTTTGAGTGGACCATTAGGGACCCATGGGAGGGATGTCAAGTCGCTGACAAGGGACTGGTCCATTCCCCAAAGGGGACAGCAGAGAAGGGGTAATAATAGTGGTGATTGGTTAACTCCACCTTTTGTCACTCTGTCTCCGTGTGTGTCCACAGACATCAATCGTGCAATAAACAAGACCATTTCAAATGTTTCGAATTACAAATGTGGCACAAGTCAATTGGGGAAATAAACAGGTTTTCCAACAGTTTAAGCATTGTAACAACAAATGACTATTTAACCAAACACAAATGCCCTTACCTTTTGTTTGGCTCATTCTCATTATTCTTGTTGTGAGGTGTGGCAGCAGTAAATGATACCTGGAGAGTGACACTTGTGTAGTTTTGGGACATTTTCAGGCTGATGAATTTACTGAATCCCTAAACTTGAGGGATTCCTCGCTAGCTAAGCTTGTTAGCTAGCGAGGAAGCTGAAGCTGAGGTTTAGCAGATGTGGCTTGTAGATTCACTAGGTGGAGAGTGTTACCGCGCAGGGCTTCCCTAGAGCTTTGAAAGACAGTCACAGGTAAAGCCGGGATTTTTAGGTGATTCCAAATCTATATCACCTCGGCAATAAAAAAAAAATGGGGCGAAAAATTTTTTGTCAAGAGAATCATTATGCGTCCGTATGAGAAGCATTATACTATTTTAAAAAGTTACGCATATCAGCAGCAGCAAAAGTATTGGGCTGGCACGGCACAAAATTGCTGACAGTGTTTTATATATTCGCTGTATTATGTAGCCAAGCTTTAAAGAGGACCTATTATGCTACTTTTCTGGTCTTAATTTCTTGTTTTACACTGCTATAGAGCAACCTGACACGAATCACATCACAAAAAACTATGTAGATTTTCGGGAAGCTCTTTCTCTTATTTTGGCGATCCAGCACATCCTGTCAACACTTGAGTGTGTGTGCTTCGGCTCCCTCCGCCTGTGCTTCGGCCATCTCCGCTCCCCTCTCCCCCCTCCTGCAAACCCCACTCCGTTGTGATTGGTTACCTTCCTTCCGGAACAATTTCAGTGGCGGGAAGCGCGAGCATGGACCTATAAGGGCGCGAGGCAGACGCGAGGCAGACGCGAACAGGGAAGTGACAGCATTACCATACATGGAAACATCCGCGTGGAGACGTCACAAAGTTTTATGCGACTTCACAAATTATGAAAGGGTAGACCGCTTTGAACACGTGACTTCTCGACTGGCTAGAATAGTGTTTAGTGCTCTGCACAGACACCCCAGACGGTCAGCAGGGAATATGTCGAAATGCATGAAAGTCATTATTTGATAATTTAGTATGGTTAAGCATGACTATGAATCATCATAACAACGTTTATAGGTCATAAAAGTCAAAAAGCATCATAGGTCCTCTTTAATCATGTGCGGTGAACAGACTGTCGCTTCTTTTAAATGGAGTGAAATTGATTTACAATCATATGAAAAAGTTTGGGAACCCCTGTCAGCCGGCATTATAATTGACTCTGCTTTCACACAAAAAAGATAAAAGTGGTATGTCTTTAATTTACCAGGAACAGCTAAGTACTGGGATGTTTTCCAAACAAAGATTTTTTGAAAAGCAGTATTTGGTTGTCTGAAATTAAATAAAATGTGAAAAACTGGCTATGCAAAAATATAGGAACCCTTGTGGTCTTGCTGATTTTAATGCCTGTAACAGCATGTAAAACTGAGGACTTTAAACACAAAATTGGTTGGATTATGTTGTTAAGCCTTGAACCTCATATAAAGGTCTGTTTAATCATGAGAAAAGGTATTTTAGGTGCCTAAATGCAAGTTTCACTTCTCTTTGACTCTCTGCAGAAGTGAGACAGAATGGGATCATCAAAACAGCTCCCAAAAGATCTTAAAAACAAAGATTATTCATTGTCATGGTTTAGCGGAAGGCTACAAGAAGCTTTCCCAAAGGTTTCAATTGTCAATTTCTACTGTAAGGAACGTTGTCAGGGAATGGAAGGACACAGGCACAGTTGCAGTTAAACCCAGGTCTAGCAGACCAAGAAAAGTACAAGAGCGGCATATGCGGCGGATTGTGAGAATGGTTGAACACAACCCACAGATCACCTCCAAAGACCTGCAAGAACATCTGGCTGCAGATTGTGTATCTGTACATGTTTCTATAATTCAGTGCAATTTGCACCAAAACATCTGTATGGCCGGGTGATGAGAAGGAAGCCCTTTCTGCGCCCACGCCACAGATACAGTTGCATGGAGTATGCAAAAGCTCATTTAGACAAGCCAGATTCATATTGGAAGAAAATGCTTTGGACTGATGAGACAAAAATTAAGTTATTTGGTCTTTATAAAAAGCAGATGTTTTGGTGCAAATTGCGCTGAATGGTTGAACGATGTACAGATACACAATCTGCAGCCAGATGTTCTTGCAGGCCTTTGGAGGTGATCTGTGGATTGTGTGCAACCATTCTCACAATCCTCCACCTATGCCGCTTCTGTTTTTTTCTTGGTCTGCCATGCCTTGGTTTAACTGCCACTATGCCTGTGTCCTTCCATTTCCTGACAACGTTCCCTACAGTCGAAATTGACAATTGAAACCTTTGGGAAAGCTTCTTGTAGCCTTCCCCTAAACCATGACAATGAACAGTCTTTGTTTTTCAGATCTTTTGGGAGCTGTTTTGATGATCCCATTCTGTCTCACTTCAGCAGAGAGTCAAAGAGAAGTGCAACTTGCATTTAGGCACCTAAAATACCTTTTCTCATGATTAAACAGACCTTTATATGAGGTTCAAGGCTTAACAACATAATCCAACCAATTTTGTGTTTAAAGTCCTCAGTTTTACATGCTGTTACAGGCATTAAAATCAGCAAGACCACAAGGGTTCCTATATTTTTGCATAGCCAGTTTTTCACATTTTATTTAATTTCACACAACCAAATACTGCTTTTCAAAAAATCTTTGTTTGGAAAATATCCCAGTACTTAGCTGTTCCTGGTAAATTAAAGACATACCACTTTTATCTTTTTTGTGTGAAAGCAGAGTCAATTATAATGCCGGCTGACAGGGGTTCCCAAACTTTTTCATATGATTGTACATAAAACACATTAGAAGACATTTAAAAGCGAATGAAAAGAAGTAAAACATTTAAATTAAATAAAAAGTACAGGTTAAAATGGAAACAGAAAAGTCTTCAGACTCGATTTAAAAGAACTGAGGGTTGCAGCAGACCTCAAGTTTTCTGGGAGTTTGTTCCAGATATTTGGTGAATAAAAACTAAAAGCTGCTTCTCCTCGTTTAGTCCTAACTCTTGGGACTGTAAGTAAACCTGTCCCAGAAGACCTAAGGGCTCTGGACGGTTCATAACGTATCAGCAGATCAGTAATGTATTTTGGCACGAATCCATTTAGTGCTTTATAAACCAACATCAGTATTTTGAAATCAATTATTTGAGTGACAGGAAGCCAGTGTAAAGACCTCAGAACTGGGGTAATGTGATCCACTTTTTTGGTCCTAGTGAGGACTCGAGCAGCAGCGTTCTGAATTAGCTGAAGCTGTCTGATAGATTTTTTTGGAAGGCCTGCAAGGACACTGTTACAGTAGTCAAGTCTACTAAAGATAAATGCATGGACAAGTTTTTCTAAATGTTGCAGAGACATAAGTCCTTTAATTCTGTACAGGGACATGTTGTGACACTTCAATCGCTGCTGCAGCGTAAAGTGAAAACAAATTCAGAGTAGGTCAAACCACCTATCCAGCAGGTTATACCCACAGTGTATGTTGCCACAGTAACAGACTCTGAGTTGCGCTGAACCTGCTTCCTGAAACGGTAACAGACTCTGAGTTAAGCTGAACCTGCTTCCTGAAACGGAAACCCCAGAGTTTCCACTTACTCAGAGCGAACTCTGAGTTGCCTTAAAATCTGCTTCTTGAAACAGGCCCCTGAAGGCCTATGCTGTGAGATCCTAATTTCTGTTAAATATCGTCTCAAAGTAATATCCTCAACAACAAAAAATTCTCCTCTAGTCTGTCTTCTATTAAGGTTTTTCTTTGACACTCACTTTTATTTTTTGAATGAATAAATAGGAACTCAGCTAAACAAAGAAAAGTGTGCCACCTCAGAAACAAAATGTCATCAACAAAAAATAAAAGGAAAAGGCACTGTATTGAAGTATGTATGCATTTGAGACTGTGTGTGAATCCTTGTATGCACTGTGTGTGGCATGCTTCTTATTCAAAGTTACATTTTAAGCCGTTTAGCTGTCACTCAGCAGCGCAGCAGCACAGTGTTGATGACCCCCCCCCCACCCCTCAATGGGGGTTTTGGTACAACCCACTGGAGCTTTGCCTGTTAATAAGGGTCCTGCCATGTCCGGTGGGGAGGGGGGGTTGACAGGATAAGTGGCTATCCTAGCAGGAGTGACACAGCTGAATAAGTCCAGAGTCTCTGATGTGATGTCTAATAAGATTTGAAAGGAGTGAAAAAAGAAGCAATTTGGAAGTGAAAGCCAGTTAACTGTCAAACATTGTAAGCTCTTTCTGAAGTTGTCTACAGTGACAGAGAATCAATCAAGCTTCTGAACTTCCTCATCTTGAGATTAAAGCTGCGCAACCTTAGTCTGGGGAGCTCACAATGCCAAATGAAAACATACCAACACTACCAGTCTGCTGTGCAAGGACCCAGCACATGGTTCACATCCTACAAGTTAGGCAAGGGCATATAGTATATCATTTATAGCTGTTTTCAAGAGAGAGCTATCACTCGATAGCAACTCGGCGCTTCAAATCCAACAAGCTCACCGGTCACTTCGACCCAAAAACCACAGGACAGCACTGTCTTGAGATCAATCCTGGTTCATTTCCAGAGGATAAATAATGATTGTCTGTGTATTAGGCATTATGTGGAAACGGTTTAAATTGTCCAATTAAGAGGAATAGAGTAATTTCAAAAATGAGTAGAGAGAATTTTTACAAGAGACTCCCCTATATCAGAATGAACATGAAAAATTAAGAAAATATGCAGCTGTTTTAGATCAGCACACAAAAGAGGAGTCACATATATATTCGCAATTCAGTTCATTTTGAGGTATTGAGCGAGATCAGAGAAAGAGAGGGCAGATATATTTTAGTGCAAGGAAAAATAAAAAATAAATTGTGCACCCTTCTCTGTATTATCTACCCCCTCAAAGAGATGAAAGAATTATCAAAAAGATCCTTGAACTAATTTCCTCAGTCAGAAGGTATATTAAGGGATGGTTCAGTATTTTTAAATTGGGGTTGTATGAGGTATTAGGCATTGTTATTGTGTTACCTGACGGAAATCAGTGCAGTCACTATAAGGAGTTTGGGGGAGACGTCGCTGTATCAGAAGTTAGCTTTGCTTTGTACCGTTGCTGTCGGGGTCAGATTTAAATGTTTTTTTCTCCACATGTATAAATGCTTAAAAATAAATATCCTTTCAATGCAGGCAAAATTGATGCTCTTTTCCACTGCTTTAGTTTGCCGGCAGGCAGCCATTTATTTTGCACGTTTTTTTTCAAGCGTAGTTCAGCCATTGTATTAACGATCGTTCATGAACTCGTTCATATTTGGGGCGAACGTGAACTGAACGTACTGTATTTCTGCCTAATGAACGCTATTGTGAACGCATTCATTCTGGCATTTGTGAACGGCGCTCTCTCACAGTTTACCGTCGTTCAAGAGAGTGCCAGATTTCCATAGAAAACCCTGCTAAAATACACAGTAAACACCCCTTAATATAAAAAAACACCCAATCTGGCAACACCAGCGACCACAGAGTCGCACCGCCGCATGCGTCATCAAAATGCTTGACGGTGTTTTGTGCCCCCAAAGGAGCATTCAAGGCAGACCAGCCTATGCCCATGCCCATGCAGCGCTGCCTTCAAGGCTCCATTGGGGGGACAAAGGGGGGGGGGGTCAGAAAGGGGGAGAGTGAGAAAAGGAGAGGTTGTTATTTTTTTTTATTTTGGCAGTCTCTAGGCACACCTTGGACCCATAGATATGTTAGAACACATTTAAAAAGTGCATTTAGCATAATATGTGACCTTTAAGGACTACTGTCCTATTCTTTTTTTAATAATTCCTCATTAAAAAGCAGCAAGTTTTTCCTCATTCTTTTGATAATATAGGGGTGAAAGCTACAGCTGGCTTCTAGTGTGGACTGAATGGGCGGCAACAAACCGTTAAACCAACAATGGGCAAATGCCAGTATTCCAAGGGCTGTCCCCTTATTGCTTATGTTAACCCTGGTTGGATAAGGATTCAAAATTGGATGCAAAGATGAAATCTGACGCATAGTTTCAGTGTTAAAACTGATAAAATAATTGCTGTCTGTGGTTCTAGATGCGCTGTGGAATAATTTAAAAAAAGAATAGCTTGCAGCAACATATTGAAAAAAAGGACTCTGAAATGGTTAATTTTTTAACCGTGACCTAAGTTAAAAATTTTGAATTATGAACTATGAACTGAACCAATTCATTTTAAAAAGAGTGAACTTAACTTTAAACTAGTTCACGTAGAAAGTGAACTTTCCCAACACTGGCTGTTGGACTCAGAGCTTCCGCAGCTTATTCAAGAGACTCAAGAAAACAAATATGTGATTTTAAAAGTGACAACCTGAAGATTTATACAATTTTAAATAAGTATGTTCAAAGAAACAGGTGTCCTGGTCACAATATTTATTTCACCATGTTCCACTACGATAGGCCTATCATTGGCCTGAGACAGCTGTGGATAGTTGAATGAAATCAACACTCCGCGTGCCAGAGTTCATTGTCAGAGGAATAGTCAGTAATATAGATATTGGCATTTTGTAAAAGGTTCCTAATCCTTAAAAAAAATATTCTTAGTTCTCATTCATTTTAAGACCATTCTTCATCAATGACCTCCTGACAACCTGTCCCTTGAATCGCTTCAGCATCCACTGCCTGGGCTGCATTTGAGATCCCTTACAGTGCCTATAAAGTCATCATACCCTTTTGAAATAGTAACTGTTTTTGTCTTACAGGCTGAAATGATAATATAAAAAATCCATAATTTCCCAGCTTTATTTACACATGTTGCCTTACAACATTCAAGTGAAAAAAAAAAGATTAAAAAGTTCTGAAAATTAATAAAAAATTAAAAACTAGAATAGCAGGGTTGGAAAAGTGATCAGTCCCCAGCCTTTAATACTTTGTGGAGGCACCTTTTGCTTTAATTACAGCCACCAGTCTGTTTGGATTTTGTAGTTCCGTCAAATTCCGTGGTGAGCGGCGATGGACTGCACTCTTCCAAGTCCATCCACAGATGTTCGATAGGATTCACAGGGCTGTACAGTGCGACAGTTTTGATCGCATTTGCTACTGAAATTGATCACGTGCGATGATGAATATAAATCCATTGGCACTCGTGCGACAGGCTGCTAATGAGGACAGGCTGGCTGTCTTTGAAACACAGAGGAGAGATGCACAACACTGCTTAGAGGGCTCTACATTAACACTCCAAATGGGGGTAAGTGTAGACTTAGGCAAGTAAGTTATTGAGTCCACCCTCCACTTTGGCTGGTGAAAGATATAAGTCCTCGGGATCTGTGCTCGTGCAGCGATTCTAGGTATAAAAACTTCACCAACGGTAATTACCAGAAGGAGACGGCACATTACCGCAGTTAAGTTAGCGCGTGTACAACAGAACATTTCCTGTGCGCCTTCACATTAAAAGCCTGATACTAGCCAAACGTGAGTTGACTTTTATTTTGAAGCCGGTAAGAACAGGAAGTTAGCGCTTTTTCCTAGCTTAAAAGGGAACTCCTTCAGCTGCAGCGAGCAGTCAACAGTAGCCTAGTCTATTTAAACAAAGTTTTAAATAAGCCACTGAAAAGCTACTCCCAACACATTCACAACAACCTATTTAATTTATCCTAAATTGTACCAATATGTATACTTATTTATTTAATAGGCAATTTTTAATGTTTTAAAGTTTGGTTTTAGTTAACAGAAGGACATTATAATAATAATAATAATAATAATTCTGAATCAGCATAAAATTGCGATTAGCAGGTTAGATTCTTTTGTCTAAATTGCAATCAGTGCACCCCTATTAATTTTTCCATAATTATTACTGCACACACTAGGATATAATATTAATTGAGAATCTCAAACGAGACCAAGATAACATGCTCAAAGGTAATTAGAGCGAAATGCAAGGGTTAAGGTTATGCAAGTTTTCGATCATACTTTGTGTGCTACCAAATTTATTGTTGTGCTACTGAATTTTTTTGCTTGCTAGCACCAGTGCTACCACCTAAAAAAATAAGCGTACAGCCCTGATTCAGGTCAGGGCTCTGATTAGGCCACTCACCTTCCTGTCCTGTAGCCACTGCGTTGTTTTTTTAGCTGTGTGTTTTGGGTCGTTGGGTCATGCTGGAAAGTCAACCACCTGCCCATCTTCAAGTGTCTAGCAGGGGGTCACAGGTTTTCCTCAAGAATTTGGGTGTAGTTGGCAGCATCCATTTTCCCTTCAATCCTGACCAATTGCCCTGTCCCTACTGAAGATAATCAACCCCACAACTTCACTGTAGGTATGGTGTGTTTTGGGTGGTGTGCTGTGTTTGGTTTCCGCCAAACATAGCGCTTAGCGAAAAAGTAAAATTTTGGTCTCATCTGACCATATCACCTTTTGCCACACGGCATCAGAATCTTCAATATGGTTTTTGGCATACCGTAAACGAGACTCAGTGTGACATTTTTTCAGAAGAGCTTCTTTCTTGCGACCCTGCCATACAGACCAGCCTTATGTAGAACTTGTGAAATTTTTGTCACATGCACAGATCGACCAACCTCTGCCATTAAAGGTCACATATTATGCTAAATGCACTTTTTAAATGTGTTCTAACATATCTATGGGTCCAAGGTGTGCCTAGAGACTGCCAAAATATTTTAAAAAATAACAATCTCTCCTTTTCTCACTCTCCCCCGTTCTGAAACCCCCACCCCTCCCCCCCAATATACTCCAGTCAGAATTCTCTCCTTTTCTGACCTCAAAAACTGGAAAGCCAGAAGCTTCCACTGTGCAGCCCACACCCCTATTTCTTATTGGTCCACGGCCCTGACAGACAGAGGGTGAGGCGTATCTGGCTTCGCTTCCAGAAAGGGGGCGGGGGGAGCTCAAAGATTGTATATTTACGAGGGGAGCTGCAGCTCTTTTTAAAAAATAGGCCATTGTGAGATTAGCTGAACATCAGCATAGTACAATAAATTATCTGAAAGTTTTTTTCAGCAAACAATTAAAGAAAAACGTATTAGGGACCACTAAGACCATATAATATGGTGTATAATAGAACCGAAAAGTGTATAATATGGGAGCTTTAAGACTTGTAACTCCTTCAAGGTCGCCATGGGCCTCTTGGTAGCTTCCCTGATCAATCTTTTCCTGGCTCGGTCATCCAGTTTGGAGGGGCGGCCTGATCTAGGCAAGGTTTGGGTGGTGTCGTATGCCTTCCACTTCTTGACAATAAACGGTACTCAAAGGAATAGTTAAAGCCTTTGAAATCTTTTTATGTCCTTCTCCTAACTTGTGCCTATCCACAACTTTATCCCGGAGCAGAGCCGGCCCGAGGCATAAGCGAACTAAGCGGCCGCTTAGGGCCCCCGACTGCCTGGGGGGCCCCCTCCAAAAAAAATAAATAAATTTTTTTTTTTTTTTTTTTAGTTTGTGTGTTTGATATTAACATCATATTGTGCAAATGTGAGTTATCATACAAAAAAAGGAATACAATGTTTTGGTCTAGATAATTAATAGCCTAAAAATGTAATCAGTTCATCTGGGAGGAAATCCGAAATTATCTGATCATGTCACGTTCACATCCATGCACAGTGTGTATTGAGTTTATTTAAAAACAATTGGAAATGGGGCTGCCCTCAGTTGCCCATGCACTGTGTATAGTCTATAGCCTATTTCAGCCTTGTCTGTGGAAAAAAAGATACAGTAGCTGGACCACAGAGTTCTTCTGCTTAGTTCCTCACACTGCATTTAAATGCATTCACTATATTACAGAGAAATATGTCCCGTAAAAGAAAAAGAGCTCCAAGCCCAACCCAGAGGACCCTCCATAATATTTTATTTTATATTAATATATATATATATATTTTTTAAAGATATTTTTTAGGCATTTTTATGCTTTATTGATAGTGCAGAGAGACAGAGGAAAAATGGGGCAGAGAGGGGAGTGACATGCAGAGAACGACCGCGGGTGGGAATCGAACCCGGGTCTGCTGCTGGGCGCGGCCCGGGAGGGGGACGCCTTACTATATTAATATTTTTATGGAAAATCCATGTGTCCTTCTTCAATAGCTTCTAATTCATCTGACCCAGTGTCTCCAAATTATTTGTTCACACAATTTCGCAGATTTAGCCTCTTAATTTTCCTCTCAAAGTGCACCAGATTCATGCATTTCACTTTAAAAAGGTTAAAAAAATCTCCCGGGGGGGCATACCCCCGGACCCCCCTAGGAGGGTCTGAATCTCACCTGTCAAATATTTTCGCACAGCTGCACAGTGGAGGCACTAGCGGAAAACACTGGGTGTGTGATGGATATTTAACAAAGATCTATAGTTTCAGCAGCACTAACATTGGAGAGGGGCCCCCTAATCATGTTTCGCTTAGGGCCCCCTGAAGGCTTGGGCCGGCTCTGTCCCGGAGCTCTTTTGAAAGCATCTTTCCAACCATGGTGAATTTTTTGTGTTATCATGCACTACTAGGAGTGAAATCCTCAAGGAACAACTGATTTTATTCTGAAGTAATCAAAGTCACCAGTATTGATGTCAGGTGGAGGCCAATTAACCTGGTGTGTAATCTGGAAGGTGATTGGTAATACCTGAGAATGTTTATGATGGTTATTCTAATGCTGCGTCCACACCAAACGCGGCGCGAATTTCGTACGCACGCATCATTTGCAACGCATTTCAAAAGGGTATGATGACTTTCTATAGGCACTGTACATCAGCGTGCCATCATGTGATGGTGATAATGCTAGAATAAAAAAAAAGAAATCCACTTTTGTTCCTGTCAAAAACCTCAAGATGTACCACATGAGAGAAGAAAAAGAGAGGGCTTTGAGAAAAAAGCCGGAGCTTTCGTCTCTGTGTGTGTGCATGTGTATGTCTAAGTGTGGTTGGTAATGTGAGGGAACTAAATATTCTTGTGCTTATTCTCCTGTAGGGAAAAGGAAAAGTCTATGAAGTGTGTAAGCTGCTCTGAGTGAGTGTGTGTGTGTGTGTGTGTGTGTGTGTGTGTGTGTGTGTGTGCGCGCGTGAGTGTGTGCGCGCGGTGGTTGAGATCGACAGGCCGTGAAGGGTTGCCTATCCCTCCCATCTGCACACTGAGTCTCCGATCCGACAGCCCCGTGGATCAATCAAAGCATTGGGGTTGGGAATGTTGAGGAAGCAGGAAAACATGACTCGCTCCCCTGGTTTTACAGCGACCCAGACAGCCAGATTGATCCAAGGCCTTTTCTCCACTGCTGCTTTAAAACAACAGCAGACAGCTGCTCAGTGCTGAATCTCCAAATCAACTAGAACTGTGCTGTGAAGTTAAGATAACAGTTTGAAAACTGTTCATATCAGAGATATCAAGTCCTTAAATTTACTTTATTTAATTATTCATTTATTTTTCCCACAAACAAACAATGAATAACTTCTGGGATTGCTCATTGCAGCAGATCAGTAAGAAATGGAAGAGGCAATACTTATCCTGACCACATGCTTCAACAATAGGGTTTCACTCAATTTCACAGCATGTTACAAAAAAGTGTCAACATGTGAGATTGCAGAACATTATTTGTTTAAGTAAGCTTGAAATTGTTTTGCTTTCCTCTGTTTAAATTTTTATTTAATGGAGGTCTCTGTTTGCCTGGTCCAACCAGACCATCGTACTTCATTTCATTTGTACAGAAGGTCTGGAACTGCTGGAACTGGCAAACGTTCACTCACTTGGAGGCGGGTGTCTGTTGAAGTTTAAAACTATTGGATCTAGGGATGGGCATAATTAATCGATGATTGATCATTGATCGTTAAGAATTTTGTTGATCACGGGAAATTGTTATCGATCATATAGCCGTTATGTTGTTTTGTTGTGAATTGAATTGTTTGACAGCACTAATCTTTGCTCTCAGGCTCACCGGCAATAGACATCTGTTGTCCACTACTGCATATTGAAACACTAGATATATGTGCAAATTTATTTGTATTCTGTTGTGTTTAAAGGAGGAAAAACAGTAGCTGAAGATGACAACCCACTGGAGTATGAGCTCATTTGAGGCCTCATCAAGTCATCCAGTTGACAGAAGCTTTGTTCAAATTGAGCAGCACATCTAGCTCTGACATACCTGACATACCCTCGGCTGCAGGAGCCAAGCACTGGTCAGAAAAAAAAGGATTGTCAACGAGTCCAATCAATCAATCAATATCCTTTATTTAACCAGGTAAAATTCATTGAGATTAAAATCTCTTTTTCAAGAATGACCTGGCCAAGAAGGCAGCACCATGATACAATAAGAACAATCAACCACAATTCTCATACACCACATTCAACGTCAGGTAAAGTACAATACAAGATCAGGGACAAGACTATATGAAGATTGAAATGAGTACAGTTCAAATTAAATAAATAAACTGGTGACAGATGAATGAATAAACCCGGCCGTTATCAGAAAATAGCTTTACAAACAATTGCATTGACCAAGAGAACTATCTTCTCTGTCCTTCAGGATTCCTTTGAATTCTCCCAAGGTGACCAGCTCTTTTGCACAGTGTTCCAGGCAGAAGGCGCAGCATATTTAAAGGCCTTTTTCCCTAACTCAGTTCTAGCTCTGGGTACCAACATCTGTAACACATCCGTAGAACGCAAACCATAGCTACATTTGTTTGTGGACATGTAAACACATAGATATGATGGGACCAGCCCAATAAGACACTCGTAAACAAAAAACAACCAATGTGAGAGTCTGCGTACAGATAGCGATGGACATTTTGCAGTGGCATACAGGGTACAATGGTGGACACGATTTCCACAGCCAGTTAAAAATCGCAGAGCACAGTGGTAGACGGTATCCAATTTCTTGAGGTACTGGTCAGGGGCGTTTATGAACAGCAGGTCACCGTAATCTAACCACGGTAAAAAGGTCGCAGTGAACAGACGTTTCCTGGCCTGCCATGAGAAGCATGATTTATTTCTAAAAAAGAAACCTAATTTAATTTTTAATTTGGAGACCAGTTTTTCAATATGAAGTTTAAAAGACAATTTTTCATCAATAATGAAACCCAGGTATTTGTACGAATTGACCCTTTCAATTTCGGTCCCATGACTATTTAAAAGCTTTGGCAAAACTTTTGGTAAGCTTTTCCATTTGAAAAAAGCATTAATTTAGTTTTATCTGTATTTAAAACCAATTTCAATTTTGTCAGCTGTGACTGCAGAACGTCCAAAGCAGACTGCAGGAAATGAAAAGTGTCTGCCACTGATGGGGATGAACAATAAATAATAGTGTCATCTGCATAAAAATGACAGGCAGCATTGGTTATTGAGTCACAAAGATTGTTTACATAAATAGAAAACAACAATGGCCCTAATATGGAGCCTTGGGGCACGCCCTTTGATACAGGGAGAGAGGAGGACGAGGACCCAGCAAACTGGACACATTGCGTTCTTACTGACAAATAATTAGAAAACCAGTCTACAAGCTAATGCAGCTCTTCACAACATGCCACCAGTGTGGAGTTTTAATTGAAGAGGAAGACAAGAAATGGCGCTTTTTCACCGCACATGTAGCTCGACTTGGCACCCATTCATTCCTATGAAAGCTGCTCATAGAACTGATAAGCGGAAGTCGTTAACTTCCGGGACATCGGACCTCTCGGCTCGAAAAATTACAACGGTAGTCAATGGAAAGAAATGTATTATTTTCTGGTCCCAGTCATTAAATGCCTTCGATTACACATGTTTTGTGTGGGTCTAGATGGTATTTTTTCATGCAAAGAATGGAACAATTTAGCGAGTAGAAGTTGGATACGTTCAGATTGTGCAGAGCGCTTTTGTGGTGTAGTAATTTCTTACATTGGGCAACATTTATGTAGCGATTACAAGTGGTTCAGATTAAGTCTGCTATTAGAAATTAATCTGAAGATTAATAATACCTTAATAATTTATTAAAGTTCAAAGGGGCACCACCATTCATTTAAGAATGGAAAAATAATAGCAAATTGTCTCGTTTAATCAATGATTTATTCTCAAATGTTGATAAGTTTAATGTTCAGTTAAATAAATCAATATTAATAAATCCTAGTCTAAATGATCATTTCCATAAAATAATTACTATTATAAACTTGGTAATATGATTTTAACACTGAAGGCTACAGAATCCTTGACTTGTTGGTTGCTGACTTCCCAATAATATTCACACAAATGAATGACAGAAACCTCTAGTTACAAAAGAAAATGCATGTAATTTATTTAACAGAAAGTAAATAAAATCAACACATTTAAAAACCACTAAAACACACTGTGTGTGTGTGTGTGTGTGTGTGTGTGTGCAGGTATGTGGATGCAAATTGAGTGTTCGAGTGTGTGTGTGTGAGGTGTGAAAAGCCTTTGTCTGTGGGGGGAAGAGCTTGAGGCTTGGTTAGCCTGTGTGTTGTGTTCCCCTAAGGTTAAGATCTCAAAGTATGTAACCCAATTTCCAAACAACAATGAATAGTTCAAACTAAGTAAATATACATTTCCAAGGTAACAGTCTTTAAAGCCATGTGTTCTTGCTAAGCTAAGCCCAGTAGTTCATACGATACCAGATGTTTACACAGCGTTCGTTGCAGTGTTGGGAGACTGGTCTTTATGGCATGAGACAGGGGTTTTGCTTCGTGGGTCGGTCTTGATGCAGTTCGGATGAACTGGTGCTTTCTGGATCTTAAGTAGCAGCATGCTAACTGGCGTTGTTCTCCTCTTGAGGGCCAGCTTGGTCTGGTCTTTGGTTCTTCTGGTTCCTCTTTAGTTGCTTGGAGCAACAGGGTGGATCCTTGTTCCTCTTTGGTTGAGAGGGGCTTCACGGCTGTTTGGACAGGCCGTGCTGTAGAGCCTGGATCAGGGAGACCAGAGCTTGTCTGGGTCCAGAAGGTTGAGCTACCCCCGGTCTGGGGTGGTTAGCAAGGCAGGAGAGAGCGTGCTACCTTCCTTGAGGTGCGTAGAGAAGAGCGTGGACCTCCTTCCTCTCTGGGTGGAGGCGAGGAGAAAAAGAGAGCGGACCTCCTTCCTTGAGGTCGCGAGGAGAAGAAGAGGCTGAGCTGTGCCAGCTCACTTGTTATTATCAAAAACAGCATAAGACTTCTTGACCAATGGCAGAAGAGAAAGGGGGGGGGACCTTCTGGCTTGTGGTTAGAACAGAGGGACTGATAGGTGTGGCTTTACAAACAAAAGCCTGGCTTCAGGCAGAGAAAGGTGTCAAAACACAGATAATGCCTTGGCTCAAGGCAGAGGAATGTTGAGGGTTTTGACAAAACACTATCCGTATTTAAAGTCACAAGGCCAGTGAATGAAATACATGTACACATTCACTACAGTGGACTACAGCTCTTCGCTGCTCTTGACACTTATGATATATGTCACCACTCGCACCCGCTTATCTCAGAAACATGGCTGTGTCTTTAACCTTCAGTGCATCCTTAAAAAGACTCACACTCTGCCTCCTTCGGCGCTTAAGGTGTCACTTTGAATTGATATGCAGATAAAAATAACATGAATGTATTTTTCCACCAATTTTTTTTTATAACTTTCTTTTTCAACTCGAGTCCTCACCATACAAACCATATTCATCTTTATTTTAAGGATTTTAACCCTTTAAATTCCAGTTGTTTTAGAAAAAGTCACTCGTTTTTTTTAATGAAAATACACAAAAAATCAATTAAAAGCTAAATAATTAGTCTGAATTGGATTTTTTTGAGGGGGATTATAAGAGTGTGATAGATGTAAAAAATGTGCAATGAAATTGATTTGAATGCATTTTTATATTTTTTTATATCTAAGATTTAAAAAAAAACTCACACTCTGCCTCCTTCGGCGCTTAAGATGTCACTTTGAATTGATATGTAGATAAAAATAACATGAATGTATTTTTCCACCAATTTTTTTTTATAACTTTCTTTTTCCACTCGAGTCCTCACCATACAAACCATATTCATCTTTATTTTAAGGATTTTAACCCTTTAAATTCCAGTTGTTTTAGAAAAAGTCACTCTTTTTTTTAATGAAAAAACACAAAAAATCAATTAAAAGCTAAATAATTAGTCTGAATTGGATTTTTTGAGGGGGATTATAAGAGTGTGATAGATGTAAAAAATGTGCATTGAAATTGATTTGAATGCATTTTTATATTTTTTTATATCTAAGATTTTTAAAAAAAACTCACACTCTGCCTCCTTCGGCGCTTAAGATGTCACTTTGAATTGATATGTAGATAAAAATAACATGAATGTATTTTTCCACCAATTTTTTTTTATAACTTTCTTTTTCAACTCGAGTCCTCACCATACAAACCATATTCATCTTTATTTTAAGGATTTTAACTCTTTAAATTCCAGTTGTTTTAGAAAAAGTCACTCATTTTTTTTAATGAAAAAACACCAAAAATCCATTAAAAGCTAAATAATTAGTCTGAATTGGATTTTTTTGAGGGGGATTATAAGAGTGTGATAGATGTCAAGAATTAACAATAATATTGAATTGAATGCATTTCTATTCTTTTTGCTATTTAAGATTTAAAATGTGCCCTCCATTAAGGGCCATTGTACGACACACAGAATTCTATTAAAACTACACTTTTTGACTCTGCTGCCAAAAGATGAGAGAAACTGATTTTTTTTATTATTCTTTTGGTTCCTTGTACTAATGTCTTGACATTTTCCATTTTTTGTGTTTTTTACTAGTTGTTGTTAATTTCACACATATGCCAGTGTTTCATCTACAGGCTAAAATGTAAATTTGCTACTTAGGCCACTGCAGGCCACATGAATAAAATATTTGAGATAACATGCTCTGTCTGGGTTCTTCATAATGGCATAGAGTAGTGTATATGTGTATTTCAACAAATATGTATTTGTGAATATGTGTGCCTGTGTGTGTATCCAATAACAGATAGTGAAATTCACATAGAAATACAGCTCAATGTAAATCCATGAAAACAGCATGTTTCGATCCCATGGTTAATTGAGGATATATTTGTGAATATGGTAATATTACACATTCATCCTGCTCTTATAACTTGAAATTTAAGATTTTTCTGATTTTTTCAGATGTTTTATGAATTAAGTCCTGCCTATAGCCTTTACAACTAATAACAATACAAAATGAATCACAGTTCCCTCGTTTCCACTAGGGGTATCTTTGCTCTTCAGGCCTATAAGGATGAAATTCACGCATCAGCTGTAAAATAGTAAAAATTTAAAATTTCAAGGTATAAGAACAGGATGAATGTCTAATATTACCAAATTCATGTATTTAACCTCAATTGACCATGGGATCAAAACATGCAGTTTTTATAGATTTACACTGAACTGTTTTTCTCTATGTGAATTTGAGTGTCCGTGTTGGGATACACACACAGACACGCACACACACTTATTTGTCGAAAAACACATCTATACTATACTAAGCCATCACTAAGAATACAGAGAGAGCATTTTAGCTGAAACAATTTATTCATGTGGCCTGCAGTGGCTAGTAGCAGAGGAGAGCAATATTAAATCTCAGCCTGTAATTAAAACCAATGGTATATGAGAGAAAACCGATGCAATTAAAAAAAAAACACAAAAAATGTAAATTTTCAAGACATTAGTACAAGGAAATAAAACAAAACAAAAAAAATCTGGTTTCTATCAGCTATTGGCAGCAGGGTCAAAAAATGTCGTTTGAATGGGAGTCAATGAGGGGCTTTTTTGGCCAAGGAGGCTGAGTGTGAGGAAAATTAATATACAGTGCATTATAGTGTAAATCAATGAATTGAGGATAAAATTCATAAATTGGTCAGAAAACATTAGCCTTGACCAAATATGAAGCCATTTGCATGAACACAGCCTCAGCAGTTGTGAAATGAAAAAGCAAAATGTACCAAAAAAGGCCTAAGATGCACTGAAGGTTAATGCACTTTAACGCCTTCTTTCAAGGATAAGACAAAAGTCATCAGCGTGGCGAAAACCACAACAAAAGTGGTCATGTGGAGTTTAACTTCTCGAGTGGGGAGATTGTCGGCGTTGTCCATGCCAGCCATTAGCATTAGCACTGTCAGTCGAGAAGTGGAGGGAATGTGTATTGAGGTGACGTCACAGAGGCGACAAGACTTGTTGTTCTCGTTACATTTTTTCAAAAGCCATTAGACGAATAATCATACAACATACCGTCAAACTCTTCACATGAGAAATTATCATTTAGACCAGGGTTTCTCAACGGGGGCGGTACCGTTCGTACAACCTAGGGGGGCGCTGGGACACGAGAGCTTTTTTTTTTTTTTTTTTTTTAATAAATATATTTTAAACTTTCTTAAAAAACTTATAAAATAAACAGCCTATTTAACTTTTCATGTTTCTAACCCCTCGACCGCTTTTTAACTATTCTCTCCACTGTTCTGCGGTCTGCTGACTGTCACAGCCTTAGAAAAGAGAAGGCTCTGCAGACAGCCAATCAGAGGTCTTTGAGTCAGAACAACCAGCCAATCAAAGCCTTAGCGGCAGAGGAATCAGCCAATCACAGACTAGTATAATGACGTTTACTGATATTGCTAATGCTAATGCTAGCGCAGCGAGATTCAAACTTAAAGGGGACATATTATGCAAAAACTCGGCTTTAAATGTGTATTTCCGAGGTCTACTAGAAAAGGTTTTAATGGTCTATTGTACAAAAAGCCCATTAGTTTTCTACCAATGCCCATTTCTTCATTGCCTTTTCAGGCCTTTTTTGGCCTCTCCCTAAAAAATTTGGTTTTGACATCTACCCCCCTCCTATCTACATGGGCGTGCATGCACCGCCCTGCTCATTTACTCTATACCTACCTATATGGGCATGGCACACGCCCAGCTGTCAGTTTTGTTTACTTTTGGCCAATGCAGCATGGAGATCGATGTTACCATGTTTACCTTCATTTCTACAGCAAATATCAGCACACTTATCACTTCTAAACCAAAAGCTTTACAACTGAACCTGGTCAGGCAGGAGTCTGAGCTGAAAACTGTGAAAATTGCATCAAGATTTCTGGTTTCCCTGACATTATCCTCAGGTAAATACAGTTTAAATATGTCACAGTCAGTAACAGAATATGAGCTAAGTATTTATGAATAAACTCTCTAAACTTGTAACATACAACGTTTTATGTATGTCTCTACAGGTTAAACTGGGGAATGATCTACAACCCAGTGGAGTGAAAAAGCTTTGGTTGTGAAGCCATGCTGTAAATGTACAGTAACGTGGCAGGAAAGGAATGTATCATGTCAAGATCCACTGGAAAGACATTATATTTTGTAAAAAAAAAATATATAGAAACAATTACAGTCAGAGCTGCAAATTATCTGACACCCTTTCAATATCTAGTAGGTAATGTATCATTTGTATTGTGATCACTCATTTATAATAAAGTTTTACTGTTAAAACATGTATTGTGTTGCTTACTGTCACTGTTTGCTTCGTGTAGTAAAGGATTACTTGAAACTCACATTTTCATAGTCAGGATGTTGGACTAGTTTTCAGACCGATCTACATGCATTGACTTATACGTTTTTTAATTCAACCCTTTATCTCTCTGAAGATTTTTTCTTTGAAACAGTATCATTACATTTTAAAATGACCAAAACCATACTTAAAAATAAAGCAGTTTATTCATAGCCAGTGAAATGGAAATATAAAGTGTACATAATTCAAACAGAAGCAAAGCCATATTGTATGTAACTGTCCAGTTGTTGCTGGTGGGCCCTGAAGAAGACCACCTGTTCCACCCAGTGAACAGTCCTCTGATGGAACAGATAGTGTGACGGTCCTTGTGGGTCAACGCTCCGTCAGATCACCCAGATAGCTGTAAAACATGGCACATTCAATGTTACATCATGTGTAGCCTACATACATGATACATCTGTAGTTAGGGCAAAGCTACAAACTAATGAAAATATATTTTTTCTTCCATTATTAAATAAGATGGGCCACTAATAAGTTCAGTATAGCCCTTGCTCAAGAAGAAACGAGTTCTGAGTGATACTGTGTGCTTTTTGAAATATAATGGACAGGAAACAAACAGCAGCAGAGGCAACTTACAGTAGGCTATTCCTGTCTATTATATGACACTGGAGATGTAATAAGCCTACTGCTGCATGTACCACGACTGCTTGCATAACTACACACTGTCAACAACAAACAAATACTCTTCAGTTTCCAACACACCATACAGTTTCACCGTCTGTTTTCACACAGGGGCTGTCACGGACAGACTCACAGATCTAACCGTTAGCATAAAAGCTAACGGGCGCTAACGCTAACTACTTAACCCAGAGACATTCTCTCGTTTCAGTCGGCGTTGGTTATTATAGGAGGGATAAATTAAAGCACATTACACACATTGAACTCATAAACGGACAGATTTGTTTTTAAATAGGACTACTTACATTTCCAGAGGAGAGATGGTGTCTCTCTGTCTTCCAGGCACAATCTCCTCCACACTCCAGTATAACAGCAGATCACACTAGATTGCCAACCTTTGCTGGGCATAGCCAAACAAAAAATGAAGTAAATCCATTCAGCCCCGGTCTGCTTCGAGGCTGGGGTGTGATGGTAGCTTGAGGATGAGCTAACACTGCAGCTTGCTTCTCCTCTGTTGTTGCATGAGCGAGTGGAGGCTCAGCTGTGTGTGGTTACCAACGGGGCGTCTTGATTTGCCAATCAACTACCGAGTTTCTGGTAAGCTTTCCCGTGGGAGTATTTATGGTAATGAAAACCGACCGGTTTCGTCACCAGTCTGTGTTTTTTGGAAGAAACCTTCAAATCCCCCTTTTTTCTAAAAAAGCATCCCTGAAGAAACTGACACATTTGTTTTTTTGAAGCTTGTGTGTGCTGGTAGAGACCCCAATAACCTAAAAGGGTGCCCAAACACCTGCAATGTTTTGTTTTTCATAATATGTCCCCTTTAAACTAACTATTGTCTCTGAGGTGGAGAAAACACAGAGTAATCAGCCAAAGCATGGAGTTAACTAACACACAAGCAGGACCATGTTAAAGACACAACCCTCATATGTTGGAGAGGGACGATATACTAAACGCTGTGCACCGCGAGAGGCTCACTGAAGCCCTGTACAGCAGCCCTATGACAGCAGCAAAGCACAGCTACGTCATGAGCGCTAGTTCGCGGGATAACAGTTCAACAACCAATGAAAACGTACACAATTCATTGTAACATATTCAACTTTAATAACATAACATAACATAAACAAACATGGCGGATAGCAAGAAAAAGTGCCGGCAGTACAATGCCAATTACATTAGTTATGGATTTATCCCATCACCGATGAACACCACTTTACCAATGTGCCTGCTCTGCGATCAGGTGTTCTCTAATGAGGCCATGAAACCCTCGCGACTACAGGAACATTTAGTGAAAAAACATCCTGAAAAATCAGCTAAAGATCCATCCCACTTTAAGTCTCTGAGGGATCAACATTCAAGACGGCCCACCATCAACTCTCTGTTCGCCCGGAACGTCAATCAAAGCGAAAGCGGGTTGGTGGCGTCCTACAACATCGCTTTATTAATTGCTAAGTCTGGCTTACCGTTCACTGTGGGTGAGTCTTTGGTAATTCCGGCAATAAAAGAAGCAATATCGACAGTCATGGAGCTGGATGCTGCGCCAGTCATCAAAGCCATCCCGCTCAGTAACGATACTGTTGCCCGGCGCATACGGGAGATGTCGCTCGACACTGAGCAGCAGCTGTGTGCCACCCTGCATGCGTGTCCCTTCAGCATCCAGTTAGATGAGACAACAACTGCCGACAACAATGCCCTCTTAATGGGCTATGTTCGGTACATGTCTGGGGGGATCTCAAGGATTACAACCAATGCTGATAGTGTTTTTTCTTTTTATGCAACCAGCCACCTGACAGTGGGTTAAATCTGCCTATCATAGAACAGGCTCATATTGGGATTTTTTTTTAATAATTCTTATAAGAAACCAAACCAGCACAGAAAATATGTTTTATTGTTGATAGAGGATGTAGCCAAAACATATTCTTAATTGTGTGTGTTTGTGTTTTTTTTTTGGGGGGGGGGGGGGCGCTAGAGTATCTCGGTAAGGTTAGGGGGGCGTTTGCTCAAAAAAGGTTGAGAACCACTGATTTAGACCCATACAAAACATATGTAATCCAAGACATTTAATGACTAGGACCAGTCTGACCGTGGGCGCCGCTGCTGGGGGGTTGGACCATGCCTTGCCTCCGGACATGCGGTCGCGGCGGCCTCCAGGGCTTGGCTGGGTGGTCATGTCGGCTGATGGGGTTGGGCTGGGGGTGGGGCACTGGGGCGGCGGCGCTGCCTGCCGCTGTCATTGGTGTGCTCTGGGCTGGGGGTGGCCGGGGGGGTGGTGGTGTCGGGGTGCGTGTTCAGGCGTCTGCAGTGGCGTCGTGCTATTGCCTGACTGGACCGTTGGGTGGGGTGGAAATGGGGCATCGGGTACAGATTGTGTAATTGTTGCACTGGTAGGTGGGCACTGCGATGTTTTTAATTGTTTGACGCGGGTTGCTTTTGACCACCTCGGGAGACAATAGATTGTCATGGGGCGGATAGAAGCAATCTATGCAATTTGCATTTTAACTGTTTTTAAACTGTTTTAATCATTTATCCCTGCCTGGCGGTCCGCTCTGGTTTCGCTGCCCGGCGTCGGTGCTCCTCCGCCCGGTCCTAGCTCTGGGTGTGCCAATGGTGGCGGCGGATGCGTCGCGCCCTTTGTGCTTGGCGCCTCCGGCCTTGCCTCATTGGGCTGGGCATGGGCTGTACGGGCCGCCACTCCGGGGGTTTCGGCTGTGGTTGCTCCTCGTGGCAGCGGTGCATTTGGCTATTTCCCCATTCTATACTGTCTATTCTCTATCTATGGCCCCGGTCCTCCTCGGGACTAGTGCCGCACTGGGGCGTGCTCGCTGGGGGGCAGGCTCTGGGTCTGGGGGGCTGGCGCCGATTGTGTGTCGGTGGGGAACGGTAGAGTGTAAATCAATGTAATTTAATGTTAATTGTGTTCATATTGTTTACATTGCTATAGCGTTATTATTAACAGCCTGAGGAGCTGTCTCGGTTTGTCTGGGCCTGAGTACCGGTTGTCCTCCCACTGAAAAAATTGCCGACGCTAATTGCATAACTGATACCATTTCTCTGACATTTGTTCTCCTTCTCTATCTTCCATGATTGGCTGAGCGTTGCCCCGGGGGTTCTCTCCCTCTGTCTACCAAGCACTCTCCATGCTACTCGACTGACTCCGAGTTCTGTGCGGAATCAGCTGTCCTAGGAACGGATGCTCCCCGCCTGCTATTGCCTCACATCAGCACTGATTCACTGTCCATCAGGATAGTACTCTTTCTACTCGCTTGCTTGTTCAATCTTTAAATTCATTTTTGCTTTGCTCACTGGTTGCCTGTCTGGCCTCTTCCAGTTTCCCTGGTCGTGACGAGACGGTGTGGATCTGGTCCCCCCTCCGGTAACATCTCAGAATGGATCATCAACGTGAAAGATGTTGCAGTGGTTAAGGACGCCACCTGGAGACGTGGGATGTAATCCCGGCGCTGAAACCTTAGTTTTCCCTGGTGGAGACGAGACGGTGTGGATCCTCTGGCAGCATCTGAAGTCGTCCTGCATCCACACTATTCGCACTTTACTTAGTATTACCATGTAATCACCTGGTCAATGATCAAATTCCTTCGTGATTTTCTCTACTTATAACATCTATTGCAGTATGTCCGCCCTGGGAGAGGGATCCCTTACTCTGTCGACTCTTCCTGAGATTTCTTCAATTTTTTTTATTCCTGGTAAAGGGTTTTTAATGGGAGTTTTTTCTCAGCCGAGCTAAGGGTGTAAGGGCAGGGTGTCATATTGTATGAAATCTAAAGCCCACTGAGACAAATGTATTTGTGATTTTGGGCTATACAAATAAAACTGATTTGATTTGACCAGACTCCCATTAATTTTTTTTCAGCCAAGGGGTCCAATGCCCCGTAATACCGCCCCTTCCGCTTATCAGCTCTATTGGCGCTGAGAAGCAACAAGGAAGCATCCATACTGCTTTCATGGGAGCCTGGCACGCCCTAGCGTATAACGTAGCGGCACCATGGACCTATCAAGAAAGAGGGGGCGGCAAGTGTAGCGGATGTAGAATCATTCTCTTTCTGTAGCATTGTAAGCTAAAGGTTTTAGCCTTTAGCGAGCACAGTTGCATATAAGTCACTAACCCACCCCCATGATTTGCTATATGTGATCTTTAAATTACACTCCGTTTTTGGACAGTAATATAGTGGTTAATTTCTTAACGAAGATTCCTCTGTCATCTGGTCAACAATTATTAGCTAATGAAAGCTAATCCTAGCGCTGTTTTGATAGCGTGTTACATCTTTATAGGTCCGTGAGAGTTATTGAGCACACGGGTCAAACAGCTGAACCAGTCCTACAAATCCCTCGCCGACACTTAAGTGTTAAAAAGTCACCAACATGCCTAAAAACCATCAACGTCCTTCATGTTAAGTAAAAGGAAAAACCTCAGACACGAGAAGTTAATGGAGCCGTGCACTGAGCATGGACCTATAAAGAAAGCACTGAGCCCTCTCGGAGACTGGGCCGAAAACCGAAACATTTGTTTCACTACGACTTTGTTCAGCTGCACACCCCTCCTCCTCCCGCGAAAATAAACTGAAAGCCATTGGGCTAATAAAACGCTTGAGGTGGCGTTTTTAAAAGAGAAAACTTCCATTTTATTAGTATATGGTCTAAACATAAGTATGAGCCTATGATTGATATCCAGAAAATGTTAGCGGAGACACAATCTTGTTCGCCGCTTGTATTGTGTGGTCGGGGAAATCTGCCTCCGGGCCGCATGAAAATAAGCTCCTCCCACAACCCCATTCATAGCATGCTTGGCCACATGTCCATGCTGGCTGCTCGGAGAAGGCAGAGTCCTGGGGGCCTGAGTTCAACTTGGTTTGGTAGCAGCACGGGTCGTTTTCCACTGCAAATAGTACCTCCTGAACGTGGGCGGTGTTGTCATACAAAAGGGCTGAAAGCCAACTCCGGAGCAAAGTAGCAAAGCAGAAATTACGAGCAGTTGTTGCACTATTAACAGAAACAACCGCCAAAAACACAGATGAAAAATGTTCAAGAAATACCCCCCTTGTATCTGTTAGCTAAAAGAAGTAGAAGAATATTGTGACGGGCCATTAAAATGGAGGGTTGGTATCCCGATGTGTGACTCTGCCACACAGTCAGCTGTAGGGATGCGTCACAAACATCCCTATGCACGGAAACACGGGCATGATAAAGTTGACTGTTAAGTGCTTGTTTCAGGATACGTGTTTTCAAATGCAAGCCGTGTCTCAGCCTGAATATTTTATTGAGGTAATCGGTTCATTCCGAGGCGTGTAATGTAATCGCTCGTTATCATGTCTGTCCCAGCTGGCTACTATGGGCTATTTAGCCTAGCTGCCCTACATGTCTCCTCGTATGTTTAAAGTAACTTCCCCAACAACCAATACAACGTGGTGAGCTTAGCGAATATATGGAAAATAAATTGGATCTGTGATGCAAATCAAATGAAAGAGAGCCAGAGAAGGCTGCAGGCGGCGAGACAAAATACACTCAAAAGTCCCGGAGAGTTAGGGAGAATAAACAGATTGGCCAGAGACTACCGTCTGGCCAATCTGCCGCCGTCACCTTTTAGCATCGGCTCAGCTCCCTTGGAAAGAGAGAGAGGCGATTGTGAGGGCATGGAATCTTTCGGCTCTGTGAGATTACTGATTCACTCACTGGAATCAGGTGTGTGTGGCACTGATTGGCTGATTGAGCCCAGGTGTGATGAGTCTATATATGCCCTGAGACCGTCTCGCCTTCTGAGATTGTGAGAGGTTCTCTCTGAGGTTGCGTTCCGAATACTCTTTCTTTTTTCTATTCTACATAATACATCTGACGATAAAAATAATCTATTTAGGATGCAGTAAGCACACAATTGGGACATACTATGACGTCATAACAATGCGACATGAACTTTGACCTTCTTGCTTATATCCGTCGCAGTTCATCCGCCAAATTTGAAAACTTAAATAATTTCAAAATGATGGTTGCCTTGGAGATCCATGAAGCCAATCGCCAAGCACGAGAGACGTGTGTACAGTCTCGGATGTTGTTGCTCTGTAATGTATGTTTTAATTAACTTAAACTCTGTATTATCTGTAAACCTACAAAAAGCATTTCACTGTCATTGTAAATTTAATAATTAGTTAATTTCGATGTTGTTATTCAGTGCAGTCCCCATTGTTGATTAAAATATACAAATAAAGTGTATCATTATAATGCTCATATTGTTTGTGGTGAAGCAGAAGAACATTTTCCACTTTGTGGACATTGACAATAACAATTACCTTGAACTTGGTTATCTTCCAAATGACTTTGTCCAATTAATTTATACAAATTAGGTTACTGTCTCTACTCGTCACCAGTAGGCATACTACCCTATTCCACACGTAGCAAATGAGATATATATATATATGTATATATATATTTTTGCATTTTGCATTTTGCACAGATGTTTATTATGACTCAGAGATGACATCACAAGAGTTTAGAGGTCAAAGGTCAAATTTCAAGGTCACTGTGACATTGCCTTTTGTGACTGCATTATCTCATGAACGCTTCCACGGTTTTTCTTCAAATTTTGTACAAATGTTGATTCTGACTCAAAGATGAACTGATTACATTTTGGAGGTCATAGTGCAAGGTCATTATTCATTCCTCAATTCAGCTAGAAAGTCCATTCAAACTTCCAAATATTCCACATTTTTCAAACATTCTATTTTTCAACCATTCTGTTCATTCAGATATATTCATCCTTCGTTCTTCATCAACATTCAGCAGTGAAGTTTATTCAGCATCAGCTTCAGTTCAGCAACGCAGCATTCACACCGCAATTTCTTCAGGAATTGCATTTCTAGTTTTGATTTAATTCCCTCACACCAGTGGGGAAGCAAATTAACTGCCGCACTATGTGGGGTATGGATGGGGCATTTAATGTCTGGTGCAAAATTCGACTGACCGATGGCTGAGAGATGACAAGATCATCTGCGTTGCACAGCTGCATTTTACCGGTGGCCAAGTAGCGGAGAGTTGCTACAACTTTAATCTCCGGTGAAATTGGATGATTTCTGTTTGTTGGCGATGTGATGGCATCCCTGACCAACAAAATCTCGATTGAGGCAATATCTTTTTGTTTCAAATATTTTTTATTGAAAGCATAAGTGCATATCACTTGACATTTACATGCAATAAGGAACTGCTTCAATTATAGTTTTAATTTTTTTTTCAAACATAATAGAAAAGGAAAAGGAGAGAAAAAACAAAAACAAAAAAAACAACAAAAAGTAAACCACAAAAAGGAGGCAAAAAATAATAAAAAAAAAAAATCTACCCACCCCTTAACCTACCCATCCGGGGCTACGTGTGATTTTTATGTGTATGTTCAAATTGTTTGTTGATCGAGAAATTAAATAAAAGGTGACCATATTTTTGAAAAATGCTTAAATTTATCACTCAAGATAAACCTAATACGTTCTAGGTGCAATGTGCCTGTTAAATCTGAAATCCACAGCTTCACTGGAGGAACCTCATCACCCTTCCAAAATTTAAGTATGAGTTTTTTTTCCTGCTACTAGTCCATACGAGACAACGCATTTTTGAGAAGCAGATAGTTTGCTAAGTGCCTCTAGTGTCATTTTCAGAGTTTTGGAGAAGATCCTGAATATTTCGGTCCAAAAGCTTTCGATTTTGGGGCAAAGAGTAAAGCTGTGGTTTAAAGTGGCCTCTTGGATCTGACATTTGTCACAGAGGGGGGAAACATTGGGGAATATTTTGTTCAGTTTTGATTTCGAGTAGTATAGCCGGTGTAGCACTTTAAACTGAAATAGACAGTGTCTGGCATTTATGGAGCAGGTATGAATATGAGGCAATATCTTTTTAAAAGCTCTCCAAAATGTTGCCTGCAGCAGCCATGTTAGGATCCTTCCTGATTTACTCTTAGTGACTTAGGAGTCCTCGAGAGGCCAGTTAGGACCTACTTTTAGCCTTAAAATGTTTTGTGAATACGGCCCCAGACCTTTCTGGGAAAGTGGTTGGCAGTGACTCCAGTGCTTCTGACTGCCAACCTAGCTGATATTATGCAGATTGAGCTGCATCAGTAAACCCTGGTATGTGGCACTATCTCCCTGTAGCCTAAAGCAAACAACAAAGGTTATTTGCAGCTGCTACAAATTGAGCCAGCAGGTCAGAAGAAAAGGTTTTAGCCACATAAGTAAATGCTGGGATACCACCTGCTATTTAACAGCAAATACTGTCCCAGTAGGCCAGGCAGATCACTCAGTGGCAAGCTGATGTGGGTAGGAAGTTCCCCAAGATGTGTTCCTGAAAGCATAACTGAACAGTTTTCAGTATCTTGAATTTGGACCAATCACGTTTTATGGACAAACCATTCCAAACAAAGGAACAGATTACAACCAGGCAGAGCAGGTAATTGAACCTTGGTTTGCACATGTGTTTAGTAATTTGTGCATCTACAGCAGAGGAGAAATCCACAAGTTTTTTTCAATTCATACTGTCAGTAGTTGTTCCGTGTTGTGCTCATTCAAGTGAGTATTTGTGTGAAACTGTTTTAATGTAAAAGTACATATTTTTCAAATACTTTTAATAGTTTTTCAAAAATGGTTTGCTTTTCAAGTGAAGTATATTGTTTGACTTGTTAATGAAGTTAGTGTGTAGAGTTTTACAAGAATAGACACAGGTTTCAGAAAAAAACCACAAGATGGTAGCATTTAGCTGTTTTTGATATCTATTAGATAGCTGTAGCTGCATCTGAAAGCAGCAGTTCTACAGCTTAAGGCCACTGGTGTTCTGTAAAGGTTCTGACTTTGATTTAACATCACTGTCATTAAAAAAAAACATTGAGATGGATTACCATTGTTAAACCTCTGAGGGTACTTGTTCAGACCAACTAGTGAGAGTGATTAAGGGCCAGCGACCAGGGTCACTGACTACTGTTTTGTTCTATAGTTAAGACATCTGAGCAACACAAATACAATCTAAAAATACAAAGTCTGACCCTCAACTATTGTACTGTCTCAGATTGCTTTTACTTTGACATCTTAGTCATTATCCACTCAGACAAGGCTTACACTCTTTGGGAATACAAGTCAACAAAAATAATTATTAATTAGAATAAATAATAATAATGAGGCACCGACCTGTTATCAGGGACCGATTGTGAATCTAGTCTCAAAAAGAAAAGCGCCCCTTTGTGTTGCTCTGGAGCACACAGACACACAGACTTACCAACTGATGTTGTCATCCCTATTGCTAGCACGACAAAACACAATAATTCACTAGAATTGGATGACTGTTCTGATTTTAATTCCAAAATTAGACTTATTGAATTTATTAAAAGCCACCTGTCTGCCATTAATAAGCTAAGCACAATTGTCAATTGAAGTTTGTAATGTATCTTTAGTACATCTTAACTTTTTATTGATTGTAAAACTCATCTCAATTTGCTTCTTTCAGAACTGTTGATGTCTTTTACATCACTGATGACCAATTAAGCAAACCAAGTGAGTTTTGTTTGTATAATTAAATAATAGTAACTGTAACTGAAAAGCAGCAACCACATCTGTATACACTCTCTGTTAAATAGTTGATCCACCCCCATCCACACACAAAAATAGACCGACACTTGCACACAGAGGTGATAAGTCAAAATAGGGTTTGAATGGGAGGAAGGGAGTGGGATTGTTAATGCTGGACTTAACTGTAATATATGGTGTGAACTCCTTTCTGTGCCATGAAACCTCTCTCTCTCTCTCTCTCTCTCTCTCTCTCTCTCTCTCTCTCTCTCTCTCTCTCTCTCTCTCTCTCTCTCTCTCTCTCTCTCTCTCTCTCTCACAGAGAGAGAGAGAGAAACCCATGTATGCCAAAGTCTTATCATCTCATCAGCAGACCTGGGCAGTTATGTTACTTTCCTTCCCTTTCATGTGTGTGTGCCTCCTGGAAACTACAGGAAGATTAAGAATATAATTAAAACTATAATGCATAACTTTTTCATATGAATGAATGTCGGTTACATTCCTCCCGTTGACACAATGTTGATTAAGCCTGTTAGCTCCACAAGACTCTCTGTATTTCTCAGTACGGCAGCTTTTACAAACTGGTGTTGCCCCCCGACATTGGTGGACAGGAAGTGATTAATTTTAAATCTTAGTATCTAATTTAAAGTTTCACATACCATCAGGGGGAGTAGGGGATCTCTCAGTTAATTTTGAAGTTGACAGACAGCAGAGTAACTCTTAAACACTGATATTTTCCTAAAACACTGGAATTCCCCTAATACACTTTCAATCCATTTTTCGCATTAAGCAAGTTAACTTGAACTCTCCTAACTCTCCCTCAGGCATCATTATTTACTTAACTAATAATGTTTATAGAATACAAATGTATTCTTTTTGTTTGATGGTGGTTTCATCCAGTATTTTTTGCTTGGGTTCTCCAGTGACCCCGTCGGTAGTCCATGTATGTAAAAAAACATTGGTAGGATGAGGGTTAAACTTCTAGGTTATCAATGGGAACAATAGCTTTAGCTTGCACTTCAGGTAAGAATAAGCAACTGCAGTGTGCTGAACCTTTGATAATGATGGTAAATAATTGATAATTTGATAATGTGTGTTACCAACTGGATGATTAACTGTGGATTAACAAGTTCTGGCATGATGGTAAAAATCTCAGTGTTTTTTCTAAATTTGTGTAACTTTTAACATGCTTTTATCGAAAGCAGTTGAGCTGTTATGGTGAGGCAGGCAAGCAGGACCCAAATGCAGAACGTAAAATGTGAAGGGTAGTTTATTAAGGCTCAAAAAATACAAAGAAACTCCCAAGGCAAAAAGGCCAAAAGGCAAAAATAACACAGAGAGCGCAGTACACAAGAAACACAGGACGAGACTCACCAACAACGACAGGACAAACCATAATGCACAGACAAGGAACACAAGGAGTATATATACAAGACATAACGAGACACAGGTGAAACACATCAGGGAAGGGAACAGCAATCAACAAGAGGGAAGCTAGACAGGACATGGGGAGGAAACAAGACAGAGATACCAAAATAAAACAGGAAACCACGAAAACAAGACAGGACAAGACGGACCATGACAGTACCCCCCCCCTAAAAGGTCGACTTCCAGGCGACCACACTGGAAGAAAAAAAAGTCAAACCCAACCAGGGTGGGTGGAGGGGAGCCAGGAGGAGGGAAACAAAAAAAACATGGCCTGGGGCAGAGCACGGGGGTGACCGGCTGGACAGGGAACTGGAGTGGGGCAAATAGAGGGGTTTCAGGCGGCCGACCTGGGGGGTAAGCAGGGACACGGCAGGGAGCGTCAGGCGGCCGGCCTGGGGGGCAAGCGGGGGCACGGTAGGGAGCTTCAGGCGGACGGCCTGGACGGTGAGGGCTCAGTCCCTCTGGAGGCCTGCAGCGACGAAGACGAGGAACCCCTTCTGGAGGACAGCAAGGGCGGAACCACTCAGGAGGCCGGTGGCGACGAAGATGAAGGCGAGGGAACCCTTCTGGAGACCGGCCTCGGCGACGAAGATGGCGATGGAACCATCCTGGAGGCCGGCGGCGAGGGCGACATCCCCCTTCTGGAGGCCGGCTGCGAGGTCGACATCCCCCTTCTGGAGGCCGGCGGCGAGGGCGACATCCCCCTTCTGGAGGCCGGCGGCGAGGGCGACATCCCCCTTCTGGAGGCCGGCGGCGAAGGCGACATCCCCCTTCTGGAGGCCGGCGGCGAGGGCGACATCCCCCTTCTGGAGGCCGGCGGCGAGGGCGACATCCCCCTTCTGGAGGCCGGCGGCGAGGGCGACATCCCCCTTCTGGAGGCCGGCGGCGAGGGCGACATCCCCCTTCTGGAGGCCGGCGGCGAGGGCGACATCCCCCTTCTGGAGGCCGGCGGCGAAGGCGACATCCCCCTTCTGGAGGCCGGCGAGGCGAAGGGCGGTCCCCCTCGAGCAGGAATAGGGGGCAGGACCCCTCAGGCAGGGATAGGGGGCAGGACCCCTTAGGCAGGGATAGGGGGCAGGACCCCTCAGGCAGGGATAGGGGGCAGGACCCCTCAGGCGTTAACAGGGGGCTGGGCCCCTCGGGAGGCAACACGGGGCTGGGCCCCTCGGGAGGCAACACGGGGCTGGGCCCCTCGGGAGGCAACACGGGGCTGGGCCCCTCGGGAGGCAACACGGGGCTGGGCCCCTCAAGCAGGAACGGAGGAGGAGGCCCCTCGGACAGGAACGGAGGCGGAGGCCCCTCGGACAGGGATAGGGGGCAGGACCCCTTAGGCAGGGATAGGGGGCAGGACCCCTCAGGCAGGGATAGGGGGCAGGACCCCTCAGGCAGGGATAGGGGGCAGGACCCCTCAGGCAGGGATAGGGGGCAGGACCCCTCAGGCAGGGATAGGGGGCAGGACCCCTCAGGCGTTAACACGGGGCTGGGCCCCTCGGGAGGCAACACGGGGCTGGGCCCCTCGGGAGGCAACTGGGGACTGGGCCCCTCGGGAGGCAACTGGGGACTGGGCCCCTCGGGAGGCAACTGGGAGCTGGGCCCCTCAAGCAGGAACGGAGGAGGAGGCCCCTCGGACAGGAACGGAGGCGGAGGCCCCTCGGACAGGAACGGAGGGCGGTCCCCTTCAGGAAGGCGAAGCGGCCGGTCCCCCTCAGGAAGGCGAAGAAAACAGGCATCCCCTGGCAGGCCTGAAGGGCGGTCCCCCTCGGGCAGGAGCGGAGGGCGATCCCCCTCAGGAAGGCGAAGAAAGCAGGCCTGACTGCTAGCATGCTGGGGCTGGTAGTTAGCCTGCTGGGGTTGGTAGCTAGCAGACTGGTTGCAGGGACCCGGGGCCTGAAGCTTGTTACTGGAAGCCAGGGCCTGGGGCTTGTTACTGGAGACCGGGGCCTGGGGCTTGTTACTGGAAGCCAGGGCCTGGGGCTTGTTACTGGAGACCGGGGCTTGGGGCTTGCTGCTGGAGACCGGGGCCTGGAGCTTGCTGCTGGAGACCGGGGCCTGGGGCTTGCTGCTGGAGACCGGGGCCTGGGGCTTGCTGCTGGAGACCGGGGCCTTGGGCTTGCTGCTGGAGGCCGGGGACTGGAGCTTGCTGCTGGAGGCCGGGGACTGGAGTTTGCTGCTGGAGGCCGGGGGCAACTCGGGAGCTGGAGAGCATCCGCAGAATGGATGGCAATCCAAACTCACCACCTCCACTCTGATAGTCCTTAAGGCCGGAGACGGCTGGTAGCTGGGACTCGGGGGCTGAGGCTTGAAGCTGGAAACTTGAGGCAGTGGCTGGAGGCTGGAGCGTGGAGGCTTAGGACGGTTGCAAAAGTCCGGTGGCAGTGGCATGTAGCTCTCAGGCCAAAAAACTGTGGGGTTGAGAAGCTCGACTGCCCACTCGGGTAAGGCGCCCTCCAACTCGGGCTTAGCAGCGACAGCCTTGTAAGTACGCCTCAACACATACCCCTGCTCCTTCCTACTGGGAATGTTCCCCCAGCCGTCCATGGCACTGATAATAAAAGATAGCATGTCCTCCAGCTCATGGCAAAAAAGAGCGTCTGCTGGGTCCCTTTCTGGTCTGTGCATTCTGTTATGGTGAGGCAGACAGGCAGGCAAGCAGGACCCAAATGCAAAACGTAAAATGTGAAGGGTAGTTTATTAAGGCTCAAAAATACAAAGAAACTCCCAAGGCAAAAAGGCCAAAAGGCGAAAAGGCAAAAATAACACAGAGAGCGCAGTACACAAGAAACACAGGACGAGACTCACCAACAACGACAGGACAAACCATAATGCACAGACAAGGAACAAAGGAACACAAGGAGTATATATACAAGACATAACGAGACACAGGTGAAACACATCAGGGAAGGGAACAGCAATCAACAAGAGGGAAGCTAGACAGGACATGGGGAGGAAACAAGACAGAGATACCAAAATAAAACAGGAAACCACGAAAACAAGACAGGACAAGACGGACCATGACATGAGCTTTTCTTTTCTTTGTTGGTTTTCTGTTTCGGATAATAAGTATAAATAGCATGGTGAATGTGTGCTCCAAGATAATTGGAGTTACACAGATGGACTTGGGAGAACCATCTCATTAAGATGGTGGAGAGGTTTGTGTGTCCCTATGAACCTGAGGGCTGTGCTGTCTGGAACCTGGTGATGCTTGTAGGGTCTCTCAAAGCAAATTGGTCCCAGGCGAGGGGCCCGACTAAGGTTGTGTTCACACCGGGCTTCTTTGGTGCACACCAGTTGAGAGCGGATACATTGTTTTGTTTTTGAGATGCTTCGGTTCACGTTCACAAAAGGATAAACTCAAACGCACCATGAATTGTAAACAAAATTCAAGTGCACAGAAATGCTGTCTAATGACCGGTAAAAAAGAAAATAAAAGCCCATATTTGCTGCAGGTTTTCATTCCAACCAAGTAAAAGCTTATGATTGGAGACCCCTACATCATGGAGCCTCGACAGGTTATTTTCATGCTATTAATAATCTGGCGCATTTATCAGCAGACTCTAGCGGACGGCGCATATGAGCGTATGATATGACAACGTGAGTTTAATAACCACATAATGCATTCAATGAAAACCTTCTGGAATAAGGAAGAGGTTAAATCTGAGATGCACTGGCTCTGATTAAAGCGTACCACGGCTTTTTTGCAGTACACAGGGGACAAGTGAGGTAAGCATTCACAAAAGCAAAAGGTCTGAAAAAGGTCACATTCATGAATTTATGTGACCTCTTGCGGCCAAGTCTCAGCAGGAACACCCACTACCGCCAATGTTGGCAGAGGTGACTCGGTCGAAGAAGTGGACATGGCTGAAGGAGTTGGTCCGACTGGTCGAGTTAGCATGAAGAGTGGAGTGTGTCTGAAAGATGGGGTGAGCATTGCTGAGTGGTGGGGCATGGATTGTGGTGGCAAAGGCCTACCATATTGTGTGAGCAACAGGGGCATGGTCTGTGGTGGTACTGACATCCAATCGAAGGGAGGTGATGCTTAACTTTACATAACATTTCCAAAAAGCTGCATCAACAGTCTGTTGTTTTCTTGAGTTTGCTCGTGGTTCTTTGGCTGTCTGCTGTGCATGTTGAAAACTTTCAAAGTTAACAGTCTTTGCTCAGCTGACTCAGTTCAGCTTCCATCAGTGAATTCATATGTTTAAATTGCCCAGCCAAATCTTAATTTGTTTGCTGTCCATAGCAGTCTTTGCTTTTTTTTCTTGATTCTGCCCCAGGAATAGCCAATCTCTACCCTGTCTGATGAGTATAGTCTCTGCTCTGCCCAGGCTCTCCGCCGTTTCTGTGGGGGTCTCCAGCTCCACCTGTGAACAATTAGACATAATGATAATTAATTGATTTATGTAGCAGTGGTAGTTAAGGGGTAGAGCTGATGTGGGTAAAGTTTGTATGATCTCTCTCTCTCTCTCTCTCTGACACACACACAGACACATACATGTTTTCATGTCTTAACGTTAAAGCATTCACAATAACCTGCTTAGCCTACGATTTTGTCGGTGGGTTAATCAGTCTGCTTAACGTCAAGCCAAAGAGTTAAAATGTATTATGGCTTGAATGCTGCAATACAGAAATATCAGTTGAACATAAACTTACCATTATTATCCTCTTGAGTCCTCTGCAACCAAAGTTGAATTATGGCTATCCGCCCGGGCATTCGTAGTGGAGGGGAGTCTCTCCTCAGCAAGCGACTTGCTCCCCTCCTCTTCCTCAAAATATTCCACCACATCAATGGGGCTCACTATGGGTCTTGTATTTAAAATATGCATTAAAACCAACCCAAATGAACTGCACCAAGGGCTTAAACGCTCCAGAGTTCGTTTAATCTGTACTAAACAATGCTCGTGTGAAAACGCCTTAAAGGGGACATATTATGAAAAACCAAACATTTTTGGTGTTTGGGCACACTTTTTAGGTTATTGGGGTCCCTACCAGCACACACAAGCTTCTAAAAGACAAGTATGTCAGTTTCTTCTGGGATACTTATTTCGAAAAAGGGGATTTGATGGTCTGTTCCAAAAAACACCGACTGATGACGAAATTGGTCGGTTTTCATTAAAGAGGACCTATTATGCTACTTTTCTGGTCTTAATTTCTTGTTGTACACTGCTATAGAGCAACCTGACACGAATCACATCACAAAAAACTATGTAGATTTTCGGGAAGCTCTTTCTCTTATTTTGGCGATCCAGCACATCCTGTCAACACTTGAGTGTGTGTGCTTCGGCTCCCTCCGCCTGTGCTTCGGCCATCTCCGCTCCCCTCCCCCCCCTCCTGCAAACCCCACTCCGTTGTGATTGGTTACCTTCCTTCCGGAACACTTTCAGTGGCGGGAAGCGCGAGCATGGACCTATAAGGGCGCGAGGCAGACACGAGGCAGACACGAACAGGGAAGTGACAGCATTACCATACATGGAAACATCCGCGTGGAGACGTCACAAAGTTTTATGCGACGTCACAAATTATGAAAGGGTAGACCGCTTTGAACACGTGACTTCTCGACTGGCTAGAATAGTGTTTAGTGCTCTGCAAAGACACCACAGACGGTCAGCAGGGAATATGTCGAAATGCATGTAAGTCATTATTTGATAATTTAGTAAAGTTAAGCATGACTATGAATCATCATAACAACGTTTATAGGTCATAAAAGTCAAAAAGCATCATAGGTCCTCTTTAACATATTATACCCCCACGGGAAAGCTCACCAGAAACTCAGTAGTTGATTGGCAAATCAAGACGCCCCAATGGTAAATGGTAAATGGACTTGTATAGCGCTATATCTCCGTTTATCACAGACCCAAAGCGCTTTACATTGTTTTTTTTTGTACACATTCACCCAGTCACACACACATTCATACACCGATAGCAGCAGCTACCACGCAGGGTAGGCTTAGCACTAGGGTGCTAAGCTAACTATCGGGAGCAATTCGGGGTTCAGTGTCTTGCCCAGGGACACTTCGACATGTGGCGGGGAGACGGGGGATCGAACCTCCGACCCTGCACACCAGAGGCTAACTCCCTACCCACTTCGCCACTGCCGCCCCCGTTGGTAACCACACACAGCTGAGCCTCCACTGCTAATGCAACAACAGAGGAGAAGCAAGCTGCAGTGTGAGCTCATCCTCAAGCTACCATCACACCCCAGCCTCGAAGCAGACCGGGGCTGAATGGATTTACTTCATTTTTTGTTAGGCTATGTCCAGCAAAGGTTGGCAATCTGTTAGTGTGATCTGCCGTTATACTGGAGTGTGGAGGAGATTGTGCCTGGAAGACTGAGAGACACCATCTCTCCTCTGGAAATGTAAGTAGTCCTATTTAAAAACAAATCTGCTTTAATTTATCCCTCTTATAATAACCAACGCCGACTGAAACGAGAGATTGTCGCTGGGTTAAGTAGTTAGCTTTATGCTAACGGTTAGATCTGTGAGTCTGTCCGTGACAGCCCCTGTGTGAAAAACAGACGGTGAAACGGTATGGTGTGTTGGAAACAGAAGAGTATTTGTTTGTTGTTGACGGTGTGTAGTTATGCAAGCAGTCATGGTACATGCAGCAGTAGGCCTATTACATCTCCAGTGTCATGTACACTATACTAGACAGGAATACTGTAAATTGCCTCTGCTGCTGTTTGTTTCCTGTCCATTATATTTCAAAAAGCACACAGTATCACTCAGAACTCGTTGCTTCTTGAGCAAGGGCTGTACTGAATCTATTAGTAGGCTAGCCTATCTTATTTAATAATGGAAGAAAAAATATCTTTTCATTAGTTTGTAGCTTTGCCATAACTACAGATGTATGATGTATGTCAGCTAGGCTACATGATGTAACATTGAATGTGCCATGTTTTACAGATATGAGTGACCTGACGGAGCGTTGACCCACAAGGACCGTCACACTATCTGTTCCATCAGAGGACTGTTCACTGGGTGGGACAGGTGGTCTCCTTCAGGGCCCACCAGCAACAACTGGACAGTTACATACAAGTTATGGCTTTGCTTCTGTTTGAATTATGTACACTTTATATTTACATTTCACTTGCTATGAATAAACTGCTTTATTTTTAAGGGTGGTTTTGGTCTTTTTAAAATGTAATGATACTGTTTCAAAGAAACAATCTTCAAAGAGATAAAGGGTTGAATTAAAAAACGTATAAGTCAATGCATCGGTCAGAAAACTAGTCCAACATCCTGACTATGAAAATGTGAGTTTCAATTAATCTTTTACTACACAAAGCAAACAGTGACAGTAAGCAACACAATACATGTTTTAACAGTAAAACTTTATTATAAATGAGTGATCACAATACAAATGATACATTATCTACTAGATATTAAAAGAAAGTCAGATCATTTGCAGCTCTGACTGTAATTATTTCTATACTTTTTTTTTACAAAAGATAATGCCTTTCCAGTGAATCTTGTCATGATACATTCCTTTCCTGCCTCGTTACTGTACATTTACATGTTACCTCAGCATGGCTTCACAACCAAAGCTTTCACTCCACTGGGTTGTAAATCATTCCCCAGTTTAACCTGTAGAGACATACATAAAACGTTGTATGTTACAAGTTTAGAGAGTTTATGCATATATACTCAGCTCATATTCTGTTACTGACTGTGACATATTTAAACTGTATTTACCTGAGGATAATGTCAGGGAAACCAGAAATCTTGATGCAATTTTCACAGTTTTCAGCTCGGACTCCTGGCTGACCAGGTTCAGTTGTAAAGCTTTTGGTTTAGAAGTGGTACGTCTGCTGACATTTGCTGTAGAAATGAAGCTAAACATGGTAACATCGATCTCCATGCTGCATTGGCCAAAAGTAAACAAAACTGACAGCTGGGCGTGTGCCATGCCCATGTAGGTAGGTATAGAGTAAATGAGCAGGGCGGTGCATGCACGCCCATGTAGATCTGACCAGTCAGAGCAGACTAGGATTTTTGCGAAGGGGTGTAGATGTCAAAACCAACCTTTTGAGATAGATGAAGAAATGTGAAATGGTAGAAAACTATTGGCTTTTTTGAAAAATAAACCATGAAAACCTCTCCTAGTAGACCTTGGAAATACACCTTAAAACCGAGATTTAGCATAATATGTCCCCTTTAAGAATGTTTTAAAAAGACGTCATGGACAAATGAGGAAGTGGAATCGTGACCTAGCCCGGTGGAAGCCCGAGGTTCCTTGTGTGGAAATGCAGAGAGCTTGGAAAGGTTGTTTTCTGTCCTCCTCCAGCATTCCGAGCTGTATAGTAAGGTGGAGAGAACACAGCTCTGGTACAACTCAAGTTTGGTATTGATGCTGTACTTTGGGGACTTCAACACATTGTTCATAATTCTAAATGTGTTTCTCGCCTTGTTGAGTTGGCTTTTGATGTGATTGCCTGTTCCTCCAGCATATCTTTTTTTTTATCTTTTTTATTGTTTTTTACATTTTACAGAGAAACAAACTCAAACAACCCCCCCCCCCCATCACTTCTGTTTTCTTTAGGCAAATTTTCAGCCTATTTGTTGTGCAAATCTGTAGACACAAGATGTTTTTTCTTGCATATGTTGGTCGGTAAGAGTTCGCCCTTGTTTGTCAGTGATCGGCATATCTATTGCTCTATAATACTTACCGCAGACTATTCTGGTGATTTAGTAGATCTTACCTTGCTCACCCTTGTTTGCTGCTTCTTCTGCCTGGTCTGCGAGACTGTTTATATACTTTCTCGTGTCTTCTCTTGCCGTCCTCTTAACTGTTCTATCAGATTCCCTGTATTGATATTTTATCCTTTACCACTTGGACTCCACTAGTCTCTTCTTAAAAGCTCTCCTATCTACTATGGTTTTCCAGTTGTTTGCTGTAATCGACTCATTTCTGTTCTTTTGCTTTATTCCCAGGCAAGTTTCACCGCTATTGGAGTATGCTGTTTTGATCTGTTCCCATTTGATGTTGGCATCATCAGGTCCTCTTTGTGTGTTGTCCCCCATGTCTACCAGAGCTTGAAATCTGTTTTTCAGCTGCAGAATAAAAGCGCTCTTCACTTTGGGGTCCACATTGAATTGTTGCTTTCCTTGTGTCTTCTACCCAGCTCTCCTTAATTTCAACTTCAGGACTGCTGTGACTAGGTGATGGTCGCTGCCGACATCAGCTCCTCTCCTGACTCTAACATCCAAGAGTGAATGTCTCCAGGTGCCATTGATCATTAGAGGGTATATCTGGTTCCTTTATTGTTTCCATTGGTGGAGCACTCTGTGAGTTTGTCGATGTTGTCGTGTGGAAATAGGGTGCCTCCGATGACAAGATTGTAAGTGGTACATGCCTCTAAAAGGTATGTTCACACCAAAAGCGATGCTTGCGATGGCTATCGCTTCTAACGCTGGTAACGCGCCGCTTGATCATTCATCTTTCAATGACCCGGCACAACAGTGTGCATCTCGGTACAAAAACAACAACAAGAACATGGCCAACAACTGTGCCAAAAGACAAATAAACAGCAACGGAACGGCACAAATAGCCTAGCATTAAAACAGCATTGCATATAGATCCACGCCACTCGGAAATACACACAATTAACAGCAAGGCAGCAACATACCAAACACACCAGCATTGTGTGCACAGCAGCACAAAATAAAGGCATACATTCGCCTACCTGGCTGTGACAGTCGGACATGTCTGGCGGAGGTAAACACCAGTGTTTGGCTGTACCTGTAGTGAAAGTCCACACAGACTTGGCCGTCATGTTTGGGTTCGTAATATCCTCCGGAGCTATCCGGCGCTAACTTGGTTTATCGGCTAAAGCACAGCAATACTGCACGTTCACTGAATTAACCCAGACGCCCATTCTCCTCGCTCACTTTCCCTACGCCTGCTCCGTCTGGTAGAACCCCAAGCGGCTGTCATACAGCACCGGCTGCCCGCAAAAACATTTTTCTCCTCTGTGTTTTTCAGCCTCTGTTTACACTGTCCTCTTCGCCTATGTCAGTGACGTCGGGTCAATCTCCAAGCTGATTGGCTGTTGCGGCTAAGCGTCACGCTTCATCGCCTGAAAAGTTCAATATTTTCAACTTCAAGCGATGAAGCAATAGAAGCGATGAAGCGTGAAATCGCTTTTCATGTGGACGCACCTTAAGGGTGACATGGCCTTCTCTGCTTAGCACCTTAGTGATGGAATGATCTGCCGGAGGAGATCAGGAACGCGACCACACTGTCGTCTTTAAAGTGTATTTCAGACTTGCTTTTTATTGGTTTTCATATTTGTTTGTTTTTTAATTAAGTTCCACTGTCTTTGTAAATGACTGTAAAGCAATTAGTAACTTGTTTTTTGCCATGATTCTCTGTCAAAACATTTTTCAAGCAAACATTTTTTAGTTCAAATGGCTTCAGGATTATTTAATACATTTTTCAATACAAGAAAATAATTATAGTCAATAGTAATATAGTACAGTGAAGTAATACATTTTATTACTAACTATATATCAACATTACCTTAATAGTGAACTTATGCATCAATTTCAATCAGGACAGACCTTAATAAATAAGAGGTTAAAAGAATGAACAAAATAAATTTTTGAACATGTGCTCAAGATAAATAAATATTAGAAGAGTATTAGCAGTTAAACCCCATAGTGATGTCCTCTGAAACATGCAGTGAAGCAATGGGTCTAAAAATACAAAATCTAGGCTTCAACCTATGACACACAGTTTACCTTTCTTTTTTCCTTAAAGCCCCTGTAAACCCAAATCCACAAAATCCTTCTAACTGTGAAATCCAAATCAAAATGAAAGATTTTCTCATTTAAGTTGGATCAATTTTACAGAAATTCAGTTTAGATGAGGCGGGCTATACTCTTGTTCTTATGACACAGTTAGCATCTTGAGCAAATCACTGCAGTTCTCTACAACGGCGTATTAGGGCAACTGTGGAACAAAAAAACATTAAACTCAGAGTTTCTCTGAGAATAAACTCAACATTTTCACAATTTTTCTTAAGCCCCACTACGCAGACAGCACGGTATGCATGGAACGCGTTGGTGAGGAGGTGCAACATTATGGTGTGGTGTTTTCTCCTGAATACCCTGTTTATGGCTATGTCTCTTTAAAGACTGGACTATGATGATAATCTGGTGATTCTGGGCTAAAATCAGCAGGATGTCCTTATTCCTGAATCCAATGTCAAAGTATACTGTAATTGCATGAAATCCTCCAAGCCTTTCATTTACATTTTCCTCCACACTATTATTCCGAGTTTTTGCTAGTAAATCGACCATATCGACTTTGATATCATATATAGATTTTTACTATGTTAGGCCAGGTTTCCAGAGGCTTTAAGGCACAAATGTTTCCGTTTATTTTTTATGATGCTGAGGTGGATTAGAAGTATACAATTTGGACAGCTTTAACAATATACAACATCCAGTATACTTTATTTGACAAATATTCTATTAATGATACAAAAATAATGATCACAGTGTATTTCATTAAAAAATATTGACATTTTTCAGTGAACTCAATTGAAAAATAACATTTAATAAATTATATAATCAATATTTGACAAATATACTATGACATAATCAATGTCAAATATACATGATTATTTTAAAACGATTGTCTCACTTTCGATTGTGCTCGCGTTTCACTTCTGGGATCCAAAATCAGCCGCACACTCAGTAGAATGTCCACTAAACAGAGTAGGTGCATATTCAAATCACCAGAGTTTCCCATGTCTTCACTCCAATAACTAAGGTGTCCTAATATTTATCAGGGTCCACACACTTAGCTGCCATGACAGCTGATAGGGACATGCATGAGCAACAGCTCTACAGCGGATGGAGGAGGCAGGACTCGGTGGCATCCTGTTAGCCAGCAGTTTGAATGAATGAATGCAATCTTTAATCCAATGATTTAGTTAGTCCAGCCGTCTCCAGTGGGACGGTACACAGCGACACACTTCCTCACTGAAGAAGAAACCTGGTTCACACCTTCGTCTCCTTATCTCACAAGGAGGCCGGAGACAACTGCAATGAGAATTTAAAAAATGGGTTTAGCTTTAAAAGCATTGGTTAGGAAGGATCGGACATCTTTCATAATTATAACTTTGGTCTAAGGAACACTTAATTCATGAACTGACACTTTAATTTTTACCCAGGTGGGTATGCTGGTGAATCGGGACTATTAAAATGGTAGTTGGTATGTTTGAGCATGCAAATGTCAACATTATTTTTGCAGGTACTTGATCATTAACCATAACGATGGCCGAAAAGCAAAACCTCCTATCTGCATTTTTTCAGTTTTTTTTTTTTTTCTTGAAATGATGAGAACAAGGAAGGCTGCTCCTCCTCAGTAGTTTTGCAACATTTTCCCGCCTTTCATTGTGACAGAAATGTCACATGAAAAAACCTCCTATCACGTTCGCCAGGAATATGTTAAAGTTCAAAACCTCCTATCTACACAAGTTCAAAACTTGAGACTTCTGAGGTATGTAAACTAATCTTAATGTCTGTCAGATTGCAGTAATCAATTGTTTTCTTAACCAAGTGTGTCTTCCACCTTTACTAGTGAAGTATTTGTTAGTATCTCTGTCAAGTTAATGATGAGAATAATATGAATCGGTAAACCATAGATATCTATGGTATTAGCGCCCAATAGTGAACATTGTATTTCACCAAGTGGGTGAGTTGATCTAAAATATTATAGATAATACTTCAAAACAGCTCTGATCACCATAAATAAGCGTTTTTGTTAGCCTAGCTCTTTTTAGGTAAAAACAGAGTTTATTTACAGCCAGTACTCTTTAAATTGAGTTACAATTATACACTTAAAAAGTAGATGAGTAGCCTATGCCAGACAGAAGACTGCCCAATAAAGGTGGAGACTTACAGTATCTCACAAAAGTGAGTACACCCCTCACATTTCTTCAACTATTTCGTTATATCTTTCCATGGGACAACACTGAATAAATGACACTTTGATACAATGTTAAGTAGTCAGTGTACAGCTTGTATAACAGTACAACAATTTACTGTCCCCTTGAAATAACTCGACACACAGCCATTAATGTCTAAACTGCTGGCAACAAAAGTGAGTACACCCCTAAGTGAAAATGTCCAAATTGGGCCCAAAGTGTCAATATTTTGTGTTTTATATTTTCCAACACTGCCTTAACCCTCATGGGCATGGAGTTCACCAGAGCTTCACAGGTTGCCACTGGAATCCTCTTCCACCCATTAATGACGACATCAAGGAGCTGGTGGATATTAGAGACCTTGCGCTCCTCCATCTCCCGTTTGAGGATGCCCCAAAGATGCTCAATAGGGTTTAGGTCTGGAGACACGCTTGGCCAGTCCATAACCTCAGCTTCTTTTCGTGTGTTTGGGGTTGTTATCATGTTGCAGTACTGACCTGCGGCCCAGTTTATGAAGGGAGGGGATCATGTTCTGCTTCAGTATGTCACAGTACATGTTAGAATTCAATTAACTGCAGATCCCTAGTGCTGGCAGCACTCAATGCAGCCCCAAACCATGACACTCCAACCACGATACTTGACTATAGGCAATACACACTTGTCTTTGTACTCCTCACCTGGTTGCCGCTCCACACTCTTAACACCATCTGAACCAAATAAATGTATCTTGGTCTCATCAGACCACAGGACATGGTTGCAGTAATCCATGTCCTTAGTCTGCTTGTCTTCAGCAAACTGTTTGTGGGGTTTATTGTGCATCATCTTTAGAATAGGCTTCCTTCTGGGACAACAGCCATGCAGACCAGTATGATGCAGTGTGCGGCGTATGGTCTGAGCACTGACAGGCTGACCCCCCACCCCTTCAAGCCCTTCAGCAATGCTGGCAGCACTCATACGTCTATTTTCCAAAGCCAACCTCTGTGTATGACGCTGAGCACGTGCACTCAACCTTCGTAAACTGGGCCGCAGGGCAGTACTGCAACATGATGACGACCCCAAACACACCTCCAAGACGACCAGTGGCTTGCTAAAGAAGCTGGGGGTAAAGGTTATGGCCTGGCCAAGCATGTTTCCAGACTTAAACCCTATTGAGCATCTTTGGGGCATCCTCAAACGGAAGGTGGAGGAGCGCAAGGTCTCTAATATCCACCAGCTCCGTGATGTCGTCATGAATGGGTGGAAGAGGATTCCAGTTGCAACCTGTGAAGCTCTGGTGAACTCCATGCCAAAGAGGGTTAAGGCAGAGCTGGAAAATAATGGTGGCCACACAAAATATTGACACTTTGGGCCCAATTTAGAAATTTCTTCTTAGGGGTGTACTCACTTTTGTTGCCAGCAGTTTAGACATTAATGGCTGTGTGTCGAGTTATTTTAAGGAAACAGTATATTTACACTGTTATACAAGCAGTACACTGACTACTTTACTTTGCATCAAAGTGTCATTTATTCAGTGTTATCTAGAGCTGAAATAATTAATCGACAAATCCATTATTTATCGATTATTAAAATAATCACCAACTCTTTTGATAATCAATTAATCGTTTTGAGTAATTTTTTAATAAATAATGTCCAAATTCTCTGATTTCAGCTTCTCAAATGTGAATATTTTCTGGTTTCTTTAATCCTATTATGACAGTAAACTGAAATATCTGTGTGTTTTGGACCTAACAATACATTTGAGGACGTCAACATGAGCTATGGAAAATTGATCAACATGTTTGACAATTTTCTGACATTTTAAGGACCAGAACACTAAGAAAATAATCGACAGATTAATCAATTATCAAAATAATCTTTAGTTGCAGCCCTAGTGTTATCCCATGAAAAGATATAATGAAATATTTGAAGAAATGTGAGGGGTGTACTCACTTTTGTGAGATATTGTAGGTATAACTACACTAAATAATAATAAAGTGCAAAAGCACCTATCTGCTAAATTATACAGGAACAGTGGGGAAAAACCTCCTATCTGCACTTTACAAGGCGCTAATACTTTTTCAACATTTTTAACACATAATATAGTTATATAGTCCAAAAACAGTGTATTGTATCAGGTTTCCTAAAAAGAAAAACATTTTGCAAGAAAACCACACAGTTTTTTTCAATTTCTCAAAAAAGTAAATTTTTCAGATAGGAGGTTTTGATTTTCGGCCATCGATAAGTACTCTAATGGTCCTAGATAAGAAGTCAAAGAATCACTAAGATGATTTAACATGAGACGCATATGAATATCTGTACCATATTTCCTGCAATCTATCAGTCAGGAGCGGGGGTGGGCGTAATACAGTGGAGGAAATAAGTATATATATATATTTTTTTTAAAGATATTTTTTGGGCATTTCTATGCTTTATTGATAGTGCAGAGAGACAGCGGTGAAATGGGGCAGAGAGGGGAGTAACATGCAGAGAACGACCGTGGGCGGGAATCGAACCCGGGTCTACTGCTGGGCCCGGCCCGGCGCGTGCCGGGGGGACGCCCTATCAACTGAGCTAAGGGCGCCCCGGAAATAAGTATTTGATCCCTCATAATGCTTCAACCTACTTGCTTGACTGTGTGGATGGTGTTCTTGGGGTCATAGTCAGAATTCCTCTTCCTCCAAGCATGGCGAGTCACTATGATACCAAAGAACTTGATTTTGTTCTTATCTGACCACATCACCTTCTGCCAAGCATTCTCTGAGTTGTTCAGGTGTTCATTGGCAAACTTCAGACGGTTCTGTACACGTCCCTTCTTGAGCACGGGGACCTTACTGGATTTCAATCCATTACGGCATAGTGTATTACCAATAGTTTTCTTGGTGACTGTGGTCCCAGCTGCCTTGGGATCATAAACAAGCTCCTCCTGTGTAAATCTGGGCTGATCTCTCACCTTTCTCTTGATCATTGATACCCCACGAGGTGAGATCTTGCATGGAGCCCCAGACCGAGGGAGATTGAGGGTCATTTTGTGTTTCTTTCATTTTCGAAAAATCGCACCAACAGTTGTCTCTTTCTCACCCAGTTTCTCGCCAATGGTCTTGTAGTCTATTCCGGCCTTGTGCAGGTGTTCAATCTTGTCCCTGATGTCCTTAGGCAGCTCTTTGGTCTTGCCCATGATGGAGATGTTGGAGTTTGATTTATTGACTCTGTGGACAGGTGTCTTTTATACAGGTAACAAGTTGAGACAGGTGTGTTTTATACAGGAAACTAGTAGAGATTAGGAATACTTTTTTAAAGCACAAGGACTAAACTGTGGGAGCCAGAATTATTTATGGTTGGTAGGGGACCAAATACTTATTTCACTCAATGAAATGCAAAATAATTTATATTTTTTTTAATGTGATTTTCTGGATTTTCTTTTTGATATTCTGTCTATCACTGTTAAAATGAACCTAGCTTTAAAATTATAGACCGCTCATTTCATTTGTAAGTGGGCAAACTTACAAAATCGATGAGGGATCAAATACTCATTTCCTCCACTGTACAGTTGTGTTCAAAATAATAGCAGTGTGTTTAAAAAATTGAGTAAAGATCAAAATCCTAATAATAGCTTTTATTTCCATACACGCAAATGCATTAGGGACATTGCACATTCAATTCCAACTCCAAATATGAGTGGCCCTTTATTGTGGACAGTCTAAGGCACACCTGTGCACTAATCATGATGTCAGATCAGCATCTTGATGTGGCACACCTGTGAGGTGGGATGGATTATCTCAGCAAAGCAGAAGTGCTCACTATCACACATTTAGACAGATTTGTGAACAATGTTTGAGAGAAATGGTACAATTGTGTATCTGGAATGAATTTTAGATCTTTAAGTCCATCTCATGAAAAATGGGAGCAAAAACAAAAGTGTTGCGTTTATATTTTTGTTGAGTGTACATGCCCACACTCACATGCAATGCATGCACAGAAATGCTAGATCCCAGACACCAGATTCCTAGTGCTATGTTATACTCATTAATCACTCTCAAACAAGGTCACAGGGGGTCACAGGTTAGACAGGAGGGATAGGTGTGTGTGTGTGTGTGTGTGTGTGTGTGTGTGTGTGTGTGTGTGTGTGTGTGTGTGTGTGTGTGTGTGTGTGTGTGTGTGTGTGTGTGTGTGTGTGTGTGTGTGTGTGTGTGTATGTGTCTGTTTTCTCTTGTGCAGGAAGAGGAAATGGTTAAGTGACAGCTAGGAGAAGTCGTTAGCAGACTGAGGTCTTGTATTACATGCCTGGTTCACTGCAATAACCACATATCACTGCTGGACAAGTACTTTCCTTTGGCTAAACACAGAAACTAACATCACCAGTGAGCGAGTCTCTCTCTACTCTGTGTGTGTGTGTGTGTGTGTGTGTGTGTGTGTGTGTGTGTGTGTGTGTGTGTGTGTGTGTGTGTGTGTGTGTGTTTTAGCGCCAGCTGCAGAATGATGCAACCACTGAATCTGTGAAATAAAATAAAACAACCCAAGCAGGAAACTAAAGGCTTGGAATTAAAAATTAACAATCAGCTGGTGAGAGACACTGTTGTTCTGGCACAAGAGCTTAATTCCGTCTTCATCTTTTGAGGGTTCTGATCAGAAGGTTCCTACTCTACCTACCTGACAATGCTCATCCCACATGTTACATCCAAGAAATCACAGAACCAGAAGTTATTGATATTATTACGGCTTTGAACAACTCTAAAGCCAAGTATATATATGGGCTTGACTATAGCTTCATAAAATCACATAGGGAGGCTTTAGCGCCCCCAATCATGCACTTGGTTAATTTATCTATAAAAAATTAAATTGTCCCTAAGGCCTGGACATTGGCCTCAGTCACTAGGGATGGGCATAATTAATCGATTAATCGATCATTGCTCGTTAAGAATATTGTCGATCACGTGAAATTGTTATCGATCATATAGCCGTTGTGTTGCGCAGTGTGAGTCCGGCAGCACATCAATGGGTTTCACTATGTGGCAGCACCAAAGACTGTATGGGCAGCAATTAAACATCCTACCAGCAGGGGGAGATACTTAACTAGTAGTAGGAGACAACAGAACAGGCTCAGGCAGCAGCAAAACAAACAGGAAGAAGTTAAGGAGAAGTTTGGTATCGGACCGGACAGCTTTAGAACCGAAAATAACTGAGTTCATTAAGCATTGTGAAACCTTGTATAAGTACAACACTTAAACAAACCGAATTATGTACCACTTGTACATTGAAGCCTACATCCGACCCTGTTTAATGTGTGACGTTAGCGCCGCTAGCATTAGCGGCTAACTTTAGCGTCTATGCTTTCCTACTTCGCCTTCATCAGGGAACTAATTTGCACATTATAGATGATGATTAGATGACGTAACGTTAGGTCCTTTATCACTCAGAGAAACGTGCCGTGCCCTTATGCAGTCTTTGGCAGCATCTTAGGAGGCTCATATGTGTTTAAACTTTAAAGGTATCGTAGCATTGGCTCCTTGTTGGCTCATAGCCTCGGGCTTTAGCCAGCGCCGCATTTTATTATTATTTTATTTTAAAAAGTTGCCTTGTCTTCATAGATTGTTGTTTGCCAAGAAGATCTTGGAATAAAAATGTAATTGAGTAAAAACCTCTTGTATACAGTCTATGGTAAAAACGCTGTATTTTGGATGTTGGCATTTTTTAATATGTAAAAAAAGATAACGATTACTCGATAATTGCTCGTTAATTTTCCCGATGATCGATCAATTGAATTTCTAAAAATGCCCATCCCTATCAGTCACCCCAGTATTTAAAACTGGGGACAAATCTGACATGAATAACTATAGACCAATCAGCATTCTACCTATTACTTCCGATATATTTTAAAAATGGGTTACTAAACAAATTATTGAATTCCTCAGCAATAGCCAAACACCTTTACATCCCATGCAGTTTGGGTTTGGGCCACGCTACTCAACCGAGACTACATTGGCCATGTTCGTGGATAAAGTCAAATAGCAGCTAGATAAAAATGGATTTTTGGTGCCGTATTCCTAGATATAAAAAGAGCTATCGACATTGTCAATCACTATGTGCTGCTATCTTATTTGTCCCGTTTAAATTTTTCTGCGGGGGCCAGTTCTGCTTACATGGATTGTCCAGTAGGAGTCCCCCAAGGGTCCAAACTTGGGCCCATTTTATTTTCATTATATATGAATCAGTGTTTCCCCCAGAAAATGTCTTAGTTAAGGTGGTCAGTGTCCAGGGTCATGGGAGGCGCGGCGCAACGAAATAAACAACTGCTTATTTGAATACAAAAATACAACAGACACTGACCTTACAGTTGTGCAAACATGCAGACAGTACAAAGCACAATTAAAGAAAAATTCTACTGTTTTGGTGCAATACTATGCAGACACACTAAATAGAAATAATGGACCATACACGTAACGTGTATGCACATTAGAGTGCAAATTCAACTTTTTAAAGTTCCTTTTTTGATGAGTGGCTGTTGTGCAATTATTGTGCCTACTGTGATGAAATAGCCTATAATTCATTAATGGTTATTTTTAGCCTACTTGCTTGATTTCTTTTTAATTACAGAGGTTATTGGTCGTTTTGGAACATGTATTTCCCAATTTAAAACATAAAAATAAAGCAGCATTGAAAATTTAAAAAAAATCTTGTTGGCCTACACTACCATGCTGTTTGAAAAATAACTAGTTGAAATAATAAATACAATGTGTTTTCCCCTTAAAATGACTAGATGCATTTCAAAGACAGTAACAGTGTGGCACTTCTGTAAACTTACTGAAACTTGGCTGGGCCATCACTCTCATGCATTCATCAAACTTTTCTCTGCACTGTCTGAGCTGATAGACAGGTTGTGTTGCCATGGTGATGTGGAGTCTTAAACTGTTCTAGCTTTGCAGAGCACTTCTTTCTGTTCAGCTAAAAATATCCCCATAGAACCGCACTGCGTTTATTATCGACACCAGTTAAATGTCGGTTTGCTTCTGCTCGTTTAACTCTCCCGCGTGCATGCCGTAGCCGCGCGCGGTGCGGTACAATCGCGCGCAAAGCCGCAGACACAGAGCAGCTGAAAGATAGAGAAACGCTTGGAGACACATGCGCACATTTATTTACCGCAAATTGCGGCCTTTCGCGCAGTTATGACCATGCACAAGCACACATCGTGCTTGCTAGTACATTAATTGTGCAGCACAAAAAAAAAATATATATTTTTTATTTTATTTTATTTAAATTTTTTGGGGTCGGTCGGTAGTCAAGGCGGGGGGCTGGCGTTGCTAAGGCGGTCGCCTTTGCCATAAAGCGCTGGGGGAAACACTGTGAATGATTGACCTAAATTCTGTTTACGTGTTGATGTCCATCACACATCTTGTTTGTTCCCCTACCATCGGGGAAGAGGTACCGCACCACCAGGATGAGGAACAGCTTTTTTCCGAGAGCTGTAGCCTCCATCACCCCCTCAACCCCCACCCCTCCTGAACCCCCTACAAAGCACTAAGGACAACTCTGGAGCAGTAGCTCCCAACACGAACATCTACATTTTTGAATCATTTATCTTTTTTTTTATCTTCATATTAATTGCATATATGGGTACAATATGTACAGGGATAATTTTTAAATCTACATATCACTATTTACATATTTATTTTTAAACAATTTTTGTCATTTGGTCTTTGTTGTTGTGTCATCGTTTTATTTGCCAATTGTCTTATTCTGTCTTTGTGTTTTGTGTTAGTTAGATCACATGTTGCTGGAGAGTGCCTAACTATATTTCGTTGTTTACCACAATGACAATAAAATCCTTGACGACACTGTCATTTTTACTGTAGCAAAAAATCCTGAGGAGACAGCACGTGTGCTCTCAATAGCTCTTACACACATAAAAACATGGCTCAATAGATTGTGTCTTATCTTAAATGCAAAAAAAAAACTGTTTTTTTATACTTATACTGTCAAAGCAACCTTCTACTACTATGCTTTCTCAATCTGGGGTGTTCTTGGGCACAGAAGAGTTGGAAGTTGTTAATGAGTTTAAATACTTATGTTTGATTATACTCCAGACTCTTTCAAAAACCATGTTAAAATGATATCCAAAAAAATGTATTAAATCTTTATCATTTTAAGCAAATCAGAGATCTCTTTCATATGCAGCTGCTCTGATGTTTCTGCACTCAATGATGCTTTCAAATCTGAACTACTGCATCACCAGCTGGTCTATGTCGGGTTCTACTATCCTAAAACCAGTTGAGCTTCTGTACAAAAGGGCACTCAAAACTCTAAATAAAAAACCTTTCTCTGATCATCATTCCAACATAGAGAAATATGACTTACTGAGTTATAATATTTTTTGTAAATTTGCCTGGCGCCACCCCCACTGCTAGAGTTTATTAAATACAGACTGACTCGGATCACCAGAGCTGTTGTAAACAGAGACTGTGAGGTTCCTTTTAGGAAAAACTCCTTCAGCCATAATGCACTATCTATTAAAGGTAGTGCATTATAGAACACACTACCCCCAACTATGAGCGAATGTCCCACTCTGGTAACCTTAAGAGCCAAGTAAAGGTTTGGCTTAGAGCTAACCAAATGTGCAACCACCTCAAACAGTATGCTGTATCAGCCCAGTAGAGCATACAAATGAATTGTGTCTCCATTTTAACACATACTAATGAACTGTCCTCTTTTTCTTGTTCTTTCTTTCTGTTTCTCCCTGTTTTATATAGCAAATTTTACACGTGTATCTTTTGTCATTTGTATTATTATGTAGGACTACATAAGGAAATTAGCCCCCGGGCTACAATCTGGCACATTTACGTGTACTGCTGTATAAGTTCATCAATGTACATTGTCCTGAAATTGAAAAAATACATAAAGAATGTAATAAGTAAAAATAAATACTGCTTTTTCTATCTTCAGCTGGAATTGACCAACAACTTCCGTAGTTTGCCTAGCAACACAAGTTAAATCACCTGTGGGGCGCTCGTGGCACAGTGGTTAGAGCGTCTCCCTAGAGGCTCAGTTCTCTGCATGTCTTCCCTTCTTTGCCCCATTTCAACTCTGTCTCTCCAAATCTGTCTAATAAAGTAAAAATGCCAAAGAATAATCTTTAAAAAAAAAAACTGTATACCAATGGCTCAGTAAGTTGAAGGAGTATGTTCCCCTTATAGACCGTCAGTGTACAAGCTTGTTTTAACAATAGTTATGTTTCAGTTGCTCTTCAGGCTATTCCCCAGTTTAAGGCAAAGTTTCTCTATATCTAAGTGGCGAAAACAGATGAAACTGAACTGTCCTACCTGCATGTGGCTTGGTGAAACCTTCTTCCTCTTACGAAACACTTATTGGGTGACTCGTTACATTCGCAGGAACACTTTGTTTTATTTAGGGGCTGGTGCCTGGGACATGTCTTACTACAGGTGCATTGACAGGTCTCCTTATTGAACATGTGGTTGAGTGGGCAGGAGGGAGCAGGCGGGATGTCGCAAACGCACTGGCAGGTGTTGCGGTCAAAGTGTCGCTTAGGGCCACAGTCTTGAGTGTCATCCCTGTGCTGGCACACACATTGACAGGTTTCCACGTCCACTTCCTTGTCTGGGCCACACACATCTGCTGAAAATATGTCTGTTGAGATAAAAGAAGGAGGACAAACAGATGTGCGATTTGTCTTAAATGACTGGCGACTTGGAATACTTGGATATCAGATATATCTATAAAAATTTAGAATAATCACATTACAACACCAGCAGTATAGCCTTTTGACGTGCTAGAAGACCAGTTCAGTTCAATTCTTTTACAAATGACCACGTGTGCCAGTTTATATTATAACTATATTTGACAGGTACTGTATATGCATGCTGTGCTAAATGTACGCATATAAGCTGGACTGGTATCAATGTTGATATTTGCTGCACATTTAAGTATACAGTAGTAAGTATTACATGTATAACATGAATATACGGTTGATAAGGCCAATTGCTGCTGTAAATGTTTTTTAAGAAAACAAAATGATACCCTTGCAAAACACTGTTCTAAATGTTGAAACAACACAACATAGTGACAGTCAACACTGATGAAGTATGCAATGGAGATGGTTCTCCCCTTTGATAATTGCGAATAATCTTTTAGCATCGAAACATGGACAGAGCTTCGGAATGTCTTTTACAGGTACTTTTAAACCTTTTACGCGTGCCCTTTTTTACATGAAAGAAATGCATGTCTGCAGAGATTTGTATGTTTAGAATGTATTAGCTCTTTCAGATTGCATTACTCAAAGGGGGTTCTAAAAACAAAAAATAACACATTTTACTTAATGACAGATGAGCTGGGCACAAAATCAGCTCAGCTCCAAGGGGACAGGCAACCACCAGCTGTGAGAGTGCCCACCGTCCAGGTCCACCACCCAGGATCCTCACTGCAGAGGTCCCGGATCGGAAAAACACGCGGAAATGTGTCGGTCAATGGTGAAAATAAATCGCTCACTTTAATTACTGAATAATCGTGGTAAAATATCGTGATGTCAATATTGACCAAAATAATCGTGATAATAATTTTGGCCATAATCGTGCAGCCCTAAAATGTATATGGTATAAATTATATACATTTATAAAATGTATTCTATAATTAATTTAAAATTGCACATTGGAAATTCTATACTATTAATTCCATAACATTCGATCATCCATTTTTTAAAATCTCTGGTTACCTATGGCTCTCCCGATTTAATTAATTTCATCAGCTGCTCAAGCTTTTGAGAGACAGAGGCTCCTGCTATATTTTGATAATTTGTTTTGGCCCCGTTATATATACTAAGCAAGTGTGTTTGTGTGTGCGGCTATCTGTGGAATCTGCTATTCTGGGGTCCCCGCATTCTTCAGTTTCTCATTTGTGTAAACTGCGTCCAGAGTCTTCTCAAACACACCACTGAGGAACTCACAAACACAACACACATACACACACACACACACACACACACACATAGTCTCTTAGCCCATTGCTGTCGTAAATACTCCTCAGTGAAAACATTAACATTCTCCTGTCACAAAAACTAAGATAACAAAAGATGCCTTGACTAAGAGTGTTTGTCTCAGCGTTGGTGCTCACCACATGCCTTGGAATATGTCGTCATGCGGTTAGAAGCCATTATGGAGCAGTCCAAATGATTGACTACTGTATCTGTGTCAAGTCAGTAAATTTAGTTAGTGGTAATTTCTCTCTCAACAATTAAAGGTGGAGTCAGCGATTCTGGAGAATTCTCAAAATCACTTTGTCATAATCAGTAAATATCTCCTCATTATGTAAGGGATAATGTATAGCGAACGGGTCACTTGCTAGAAATAAAGACAGACAAGCTGAAGCAGGTTGTTCAGCTTGAAGGTCTTTATTTCTAGCAAGTGACCCGTTCGCTATATCCCGCTTATTACCTGGCTACTACAAAAAATAAAGCAATTAATTGAAGCAACATGTTGTTTTAACAGCCAAAAACAGTCCGCTACACGGTCGGAACTTACTCAATAGCAACGGTTACTATGTCAAGCTGCAGCCAACCTAGAAGAGTTTAACAAAAATCAACTCGTTTCCCTAGCAACCCTGAGAGCTTGTCTAATAACTGGAATAGTCATTGCAAACCCAATAGGTTCTTATGTAATTAAAACGTAGTTCAGTACGCCAGTAAAAAGGAACGGACAAGGATACGAACAAGCAACGGGGGAACAGTCTGCTCGTCCCGCTAGAGTACTGTCTGCTTCAGCTGACTGAAGGCTTCGGCTCAGCTGTTAGCCACAGAGCTACTGTTTCGCTAACACAATTCAAGATTTGCACACTGTACAAACAGTAAATCTAATCGGCCCATATGTATAACAAGAGCTCCATCTAGCTAACAAAGCATTATCCCCCAAAATTAATAACACAATTCACAGAGAAAATGACTGCCGAACACTTACATTGCGGGCTGCAGCCTTAAATTACTGTATATACGCTAACTGTAAATATGCGGCCAAACATACTCACATCGTCTTGACTGGAGTCCTGTCGGACATTAACCATCCCTGTGTTCCGAATCACATACTTTCTACTATATAGTATGTAGAAGGATTTAGGATGTCCCGATTCTTGTGGCCAGATTTAGGATGGTTAGAAGTACCCTACTTAATCCGGCCAAGATTGTTAGTGTTGAAAACTGCATGCTGGGCGATTCTGACCCACAATCGCACGTGAAGTGACGTCACATCGACGAAGCCTCCATATCAAAACAAACGGGGATGCGCCGGATATAAAAGCAAGAGACAAGATCAAGGCGCAATGTTATGATAAAATAAAAGAGTAAAAGTATGTCCCAATAGTATGCCTACTGCATCCTAACTAGATTATTTTCATGGTAGGATGTAGTATGTAAAATAGAAAAGAGAAAGAGTATGTGATTCGGAACGCAGGGCATGACTCCTGTGTTCCCTGCTCTCCTGATACATGCAAAGTCATGTTAAAATTATTCCATTGTTTTCTGAATGAGTAGTAGCCCTGTTTGTGGATGTCTATCCATCAAAACTATGACGTAGGTCCTTAGCAACGGTCATTATACCCTTGACAGCGGTCTGTCTTGCTGGTAATAACAGACTTGTAGAATGCCGTGATTTACACAGGATTCTCTAAGTGCAATGCAATAACCAGTGTTAATACACAGCTTTGGATCTGTAGACTGGTATGTAAACAAAGTGGCCCACTGCAGCTAGAAACATGCTCGTTTTAGATCTGTACTGGTTTTATTTTCAGCGCACACACAGTACAGACAGATAGCGGATCGTGAGGAGATCACTGCCCCTTTAACGGTCAGGCCAAAAGACTCACCTTTTTACAGTAGATAAGGTAGACGTTTTACATCCAATAACCTTTGCCCTCTTCACCACTAACTTGTAAGATATTTAGCTTTTTTCTAGGGCTGTCAAATTAACGCGTTAATTTCGATTAATTAATCACAGAAAAATTAACGAGATTAAAAAAATTAACACAGATTAATCAAACTTCTATATTGCCCTTTGACCCGGTGCAAAAGAGGTGAGGCGATAGCGGAGCTGCACCTGTAGCTTGCTGACACAGCCCGCACGGGATTAAAGAGTAAAGAAAGAAGCAGGGGAAAGGGGCTGAAGGCTCTATGGATATGTTATGGGCTGCTCCGGGCACATAAGCATGAAGGTAGGAATCGGCCTACGTCTTATGTTATTCTCCGCAGTGTCTGTGCATTATTGATTTAGTGGGTGCCTAATTAACAATGTGGGTTCAAAACAGTATCTCTCAATCTTCCTCCGTGTCTCAACTTTGTTTGCTTGCTGCGATCAACACCCGCCCTCTCTCACTCTTCCTAGCATATGCCTGTCTTTTTTCCTCCTTTTTGTGTGTGTGTGTGTTTGTGTGTGTCAATATTTTTGGCTATGAGTAGGACGGTGAATGAATCGGCAAAGGCTATGCGCACCGCACCTGTGGCAGTGCAGCGTTGTCTGTTGTGGGAGATAGACAGTCGTCATTTAGCCTGCTTGTTTTTTTTGTGTTTTTATTCGATCGAGAGAGAGAGAGAGAGAGAGAGAGACGAACGGTAGCCTACAGTTCTTTATAAACAGGCATAAAAGTGTCATAAGTATGCGATTAATTTAGATTAATTAATCACAGAGCCTGTAATTAATTCGATTATATTTTTTAATCGCTTGACAGCCCTACTTTTTTCACTTAACATATACTATTTAAAGCTGGCAGATATGCTAAATCGCTCTGATATGTTGACTGGCCTCACTACCCGTGGCCAACTTTTCTTTCAGTTCCGTTATATGTACATTATTTTAAAAGAGAATTCTAGTTAAAGATTCCCCCCATGAGTTCTCCTATTAACTAATAGGAGATCTCATGGGGGCATTGAGCCAAGAGTGTTGTATCTAAAGGATGCATCCAGTATAAACAGCAGCTGAAGCCATTGTATTTGTTCCACATTAAATGCTTTTTCCTGTCATCATCATTAATTATGTTTCACAGTAGGTATTTAGGACCCTCAAAAACAAAGACATTCACTTAACGACACACCCAACTTTCAATGGCTCTGCCTTTTGATGTGCTTATCACTACAGTCTTGACTGTGTTGGTAGTGGAGGCTAATATTTTGTTCTTTGTATGCCTCAGCAGCAATAATTGTTGCATTTTTTTTCTAGGATCCTGCAGACAAAAAAAGCAATCACAGTTCCCTCTACAATTTATTTTGGGGAAATAATGATGCAACATATGTGTTGTGTGCAAACACTTACCAAGGTGCTGTTGAGACAGCCTGGGCAGGGGCAGTGGTGGAGGGAAGGTGTGGTGGTGCACATCGCTGTTCATGCTGATACAAACACACTGCCTGCTGCTCCAAGTCTGACCAGAAGGACATGTCATGTTGGCTATTGGACACCTGCAACAGAGAAAGAAAAAATATCTTGAAATACCTCGATTTTATTATTACATATTTCTTAGAATTTGTATTCCTGTTATTTAATTTTATTATAAATGTGTTACCTGTGATAAATCAGCTGTAATGTACTTTTTATGTGCAATATTGTTTGTTTTATTTATTTTATTTTATGTACATATTGTTAAACACTTGGGGCCACAACCACGAAGCTTTGCTTTCTATTACTTAAGTAAAATAAAAACGACCTAAACAAGGACATGCTCATCCCACTTCTGTGATGCAGAATGTGATGCAACATTTTGAGTATTTTATCCACGCAGGAATGCAGGAAAAGGGGTCGCAGATCCACGTCATTAACTTGATGCGCTGTGGTATTAATTGCACTATGAAGATAATGTTGTCCCGGGCACAGTGAAGACACGCAGGAGGCACTAACTGGTCACTTCCCAGGCGGGACTGTTTAAGGCAGCACCGTGTGCTTTTACGCTTTACTCACGGGGCCAAGACAATCGGACACGATTTGATGGTGATGAATGTTCTATGATCTGCTTCACATCCACACAGGTGGGCTGTTACACACAGATCACAGGTTTATATGGTGACATTGTTTTTAATAAAGCAGACCTTATTAAATAAACTTGAGCTCTATCATAACTTTTTTCCTATATAAGTACACAATTCACTTCCTGTTTTCCCTCATAATATGCCTCGATATCAATTCAATATAATGTAAAGCTCACGGGTGTTGAAGAGAGAGAGAGAGAGAGATAAAAAGAGAGAGGGAGACAGAGAGAAGGGAGGTTTGCGCCACTTTTGTACACATTTTTCATACGCAGTAATTGCTCCACTAAAACGGCCTGTTGTAATTAGTGCTGGCCTTTGAGGATAAGGTGCTATTTGAAACAAGGCTTATTTTCATTTCATTTAACTTTGATTTAAACAGTTGAGGGGTGACCCTCATTTACAATGAGTTCAAGTCAAACAAATGCAAAGCAAAATCAACAATACATACACAATATACAATGCAAAGACACAACAACTGATAAAGAGACATAACATTTGCAAAGGAATGAAGCAATTTTGGACTTGATTTTGAGTTCCCTCATGAAAATACATTTAAATGGTCCAGGCGCACCGTCAGCGCTGTCTGCTCCACAGGGCAGTTTCAGTGCAGTCAGAGGTTTTTTTCTCGCATTTGCGTGTCCTCTGTGGATAGGGCGCTATTTCTTTCTGTCATGTGCACCTGTTGAGCGGCCGCAAAACCAGTGCAATCCTTTCATGGTATGGCCCTTACTCTCAATCCCCTGCATCACATGCTCCATCCCAAATGTATCTTTTATTTTAAGACTTTGAAAAGACATTTACTGCTCCCTCATTCTTTTTTAAACCCATTCCCCGTGCTTGTGAAAGGACTGAGTAGTCATCCTCAGTGGATTAAGTAAATGGACTGAAATTCATAATTTTGATATTGAGATAGTGTTATTGTGCATTTCTTGTGTGTTTACAGTTTACAGTGTTTACATTTATTCTTGATACAGCGAAAGGTGAATTTATGTTAACGTTGAAATAAGTTGTGAAGGTACAATATTGAAACTGGATCCAAAGATGAATTAGATTTTGAATTTAAATACCTGGGTGTACCCAAATTAGATAGAGAATTACTTGAAAAGTAATGGTTTAAAACGAACAAGAAAGAGACAAATACATAATTTGTGTCTGAACTCAAACCGAGTACCAGCTGTGAATTCTAACTGTTCAAAACCTTTGCTTTTTTAAAACATTTTTATTAATACTTGGTACCATCTTACCGCTTTTCACGTCTTGTGTGGTCATTGAATATTGCAAGAAGTTAATGTTACCTCCTGTGGGAGTCTAGTATCTTCTGATTCCGGTTCAGCATGATTGTAATCTTTACCAACCAATTACTACACGGTATTGCCTTCACATCCAGTAGATATATAAGCCAAGTAATACAACTGCAAAGCTAATCAAGAGATAAGTTGAAAAGTGTTTCCATAAGTAACACCCCTTCATAGACACACAGCACAGGAAACAACCTCAGTAACAATACACTCAAACACAATAAGTGTGTTTCTTGCCAATAAGAGCACACGCACGCACGCACGCACACACTATGCATGCATGCAAGCATGCACCACACACAACCGCACTAGCATGCACACACACACACACAGACATAATAACACACAGCTCTCGGGGAGATGGGAGGCGGTAGGTCTACTTTGGGTCGGAATACTGTTTGCAAATCTTACAGAACTGCCTGCAGGTTGAGTGTGTGTGTGTGTGTGTGTGTGTGTGTGTGTGTGTGTGTGTGTGTGTGTGTGTGTGTGTGTGTGTGTGTGTGTGTGTGTGGAGACAGATGAAGTTAGTATGAGTGCTTACTCAGGCAGGGCTCTCCTGATGATGCTGTGAACTTGTTTGTAAATGTCTAGTTTGGAGAGACAGCTGCACTGGGTGTGGTTGGCCACACTGATGGTCACTGGCTTGGTGCCTTGGGTGATCGGCACTGTGATCTCAAACAGCTGCAATATGAACAAAAGAGAGAAGAGTCAGATACAGACTAGATTTATCAAAAAGCAAACGATTGCAGTGGCAGTTATGAAATACACTAAGTATAATAATTAGTAGGGCTGTCAAACGATTACATTTTTTAATCAGATTAATCACAGGATTCTGTGGATTAATCACGATTAATTTTAACATTCGAAATATGCCCGAAAAATTCGAATTTTCTCTGTATATTGTTGTACGAACGGAAAGATAAAGGACAGAACGTGGATGTACATTTAAAATTAGAATTTTTATTAATTGAAAATCCAAATGATGGTTTTAATACTGAAAATACATTTAAATCAAACTAAAATATATACCTACCACACCATAATTCTATTAGTCTGTCTCTTTACTATGTCTTTGGGCAAATATAGGCTATATAAAGGCATTTATTTGGTGAATCTATAGGTTGTGCATTCTTGAATACAACTTGATTACAGTCCGCGGTGTGTGTGTGTGTGTTTGTACGCGCGAACACGTCCTAGGGGACTGTTCATTTGTGCCAGGAAGCCAACGTTATGTTGATGTCTACTCACACACACCTCTGAAAACTGCAGACATTTGTGTCTTCACGGGCTCTGAACAGAGCGGACAATGTTTCTCCTCCTGTTGCTCCCGACATCAACTGTCACCCGCGGCAGTTGATTTTATATACTATCTATGCCCCCGACACAGACGTGACCGTTAGCAGTTTAAAACACGGCATGGGCTAGCGTGCTGTGATGTTTGGCTGCGCGCAGCTACTGATCCTGGGTCAGCCGCAACGTTTTAGTGGCTGTAGTACAGAGCCGGTGGCATGTACGGGGCGGATCAATCTGCACATGCGTTAATTGCGATTAAAAAAAAATGAACGCATTAATTCCAGAAATTAATCACCTTGCGTTAACGCGATAATTTTGACAGCCCTAATAATTAGTAAAATTAAGGGTATCACTTTACAACATGGTACACACAATTGTAGGTAGTAACTGAGTAACGAATGAAAAACAAATGAGTAACAAGTTATTAAGTAACTACAACATAGTTATTGAGTAACTTCTATATACTAATAAAGTAACTACTACATAGTTATTCAATAACTATGTATTAGTTACTATATGTATATAGTAGTTACTCAATAACTATGTAGTAGTTACTATATAAGTATATAGTAGTTACTCAATAACTATATGGTAGTTACTCGTTAATTTTTCATTCGTTACTCAGTAACTACCTACAATTTTCTGTACCTTATTGTAAAGTGTTACCAAATAAAAATATAAAGACTTAGACATTATAATTTTCAAAAATGTTTTTATTTAACCTTTAAAGGACCCTGTAAATCCAAAAAGTCTTTCTAATGGCGCTTTTCCACTGTGTGGTATCAGCTCAACTTGACTCTTCTCAACTCGCATTTTTGGCGTTTCCACCGCAAAATCATGGTACCTGGTACCTGGTAGCGGCTGTTTTTTTGGTATTGCCTTGCTCTAGATTCCAAGCGAGCTGAGCCGATGCTAAAAGGTGACGTCGGCAGACTGCCGGCCACTGATTGGCCAGAGACTCCCGGCTTCATTCTGTTGTATATTCTCCCAAACTCTCCGGGACTTTTCGAGTGTATTTTGTCTCGCGTGCATCCTCCTCTGGCTCTCTTTCATTTGATTTGCATCACAGATCTGAAAAAAACGTAATGAAATGTCCATATATTCGCTAAGCTCACCCAGTTGTATTGGTTGTTTGGGATATTACACATGTAGGGCAGCTAGCAGCTATACTGGGAAGTTACAAATGGTGTTCCGCAGGGCTCAATTTTAAGTCCAGTCCTATTCACAATTTACATCAATAACATTGTTTCATCGCTACAAAACTGCACTCCCATTTATATGCTGACGACACAGTAATGTATTGCATTTCTGATTCGATACAACCATAGACGTCGATTACGGGGGGGATGGGGGGTACATGTACCCCCCACTTTTCGTCAAGACTCATTTTGTCCCCCCCACTTTTAAAGCCGGACATGGAGTGCGTCCAGCCGTATTAAAACACAGCGTCAAGGTCTCTCTCTCTCTCTCTCTCTCTCTCTCTCTCACACACACACACACACGCACACACACACACACACACACACACACACACACACACACACACTAGTTTGCACACCAGAGAAAACATGCTCCGAAGTCTCCGCTAGTTTGCACACCAGAGAAGACTGATGCATTTCAATCAGCAGCAGAGAGACAACGGCGAGTGGCTTTAAGTGTCCCGTTGTGAAGTGTAAACTGTAGGGATTACCATCCTCTATGCCCACTAATGACTGTAAATGTAGCGGACAGTAACAGCAGCTTGTGTCGCGGCACATGGATACTGACGATGTTGTTTACAGTGCCTACCCTGGCGCCGTGTGCAAAAAAATAAAATATTTTTTTTATTTAATAAACTTATATTTGTATTATTACTGTTAATTATTTCGATCTTTACATGTAATCCGCGATTACTTTAAAAAAGTGTAGACGTTTTGATTCGAAACGTGGCAGTTAGTAAGTTACGCCAAAAAAAATTGTGCCTTTGCTGTTTCCCATTCATTGTGTACGGCAGAGAATCAGTGCCTTTGCGCCTATTCATTGTGGACGACAAGAAAAAAAAAGTTTTCGCGCATGCGCACTTGATTCTGTATTATTTAACATGTACGCAAATAAGCATAATTCTTTGTGCCTTTTTTACGTAAATGGTATGCCACATAAGCCTTTACATTACATATCATTCATGGACCAATTAAAATCGAGATATTACTAGACATTTACGCAGCTTAGGCCAACGTCATTACGTTGGCTATCCTCATTCACGTCGCATTACCCCCGCGGATTTTTAAGTCAACATTGCAGCTGCCGTGCCCGCAGATATTTCAGACTGGAGGAATTTTAACAAATTGGATTATAATTTAAAAAGGAACAGAATGAATAGCAAGAGAAAGGCCTGCGCCAGCCTTGGACGGTTTACAGCAGCAACAGGGACAAACAATGTTCGAGCATTTCAAACGGACAGGTAGCCTACATGAACGGAAGGATGCTAGCTAGCTGTGCTGTCAGTCAGACTGTCACTGGATTATTATCGTCTTGCTTATTTCTACAGCCAGGGAGTCAGATTGGTGAGTCAGAAACTTTTTTGGGGTTTATTTAATAATAAAGTTGGATGAATTGATACCGAGTGCAATCCATTCTGCATTTTATATTCAATTGAGCAGTTGTGTTTTCATTGTTACTGACGGACAAACCTAAGCTCTGCAATGTGGATAAATGGTTATATTCTGATGCTGGACAGGTCCATGGGGCATATGCTACTGGTACTTTATCTATTAAGATAAAGTTTATGGAGTGGAGTTGCCATCAGTTATGCTGTAGTCCTACATAATGATGAAGTCTGTCTTTTATTTTTAAGTTGAATAGAAGTAGTACTGGTAGTTTGAATCGGCGAAGGTTTGACTTGTTGCCTTACGTTTTTTCGGCCCTCGGTGTGAGGGACGGGTCCGTTAAGTCGATGGATGCGATGTTTAATCATGTAGACCAAACTACAGTAGGCTACGGGCAAACCTGAAGTCACCGTCGTGACATTTCATATACGTCCCGTGTGTGTGTGTGTGTGTGTGTGTGTGTGTGTGTGTGTGTGTGTGTGTGTGTGAGTGTGTGTGTGTGAGTGCGTGAGTGAGTGAGAAAGAAGGGAGGAACTTATTTGAAATCGGCCGTGCGTGCCTGTTTATTGTTTTTGATTTAACAATATATAGGTTTAGAGAAATCTGGCTTTCAGAACTCAGTGCCTACCCACTCACTGACCTCACTGCACGTCACTGGTTGTTTATCAAGAAGTAATTGAAGCTGATCATGGCTATGCTACTAGCTAGGTTGCCATGGAGACCGAGGCGGAGTAATATTGTTGTGCGACAGTCCAGCCGTGCTTCGGCTCGATTTGAGCACGGTCAAAATGCCTTCGACCAATCAGATTGCTCAGTCGGAACTACATTCCCAAGCTCCTTTTGTTTACGTCATGTTTGGTTGGGCTACGGGGAGCAGCTAGTGGCTCATATGTCCGCTGCTTTTTGAAAATGCTTTTTTCATCAAATGACATCAGTGTTTTGTATACATTTTATTCATTAGTGAGCGGGTATGCCGTCTTTCAGAACCGTTCATTACCTGCACTAAAGAGAAAAAAAGATGTTTCCTCATTGTCCCCCCCACTTTTGAAAATGCACTCCAGAATGCCTGTTTGTCCCCCCCACTTGTTTAGCCAAATCGACGTCCATGGATACAACATCAAATTAAAATAAATACACACATAACTGTTAACCACTTTAAACTTATTATTTTGAATCAGTCCCACTCCACTTGTAACTGTTTTAATTAGGCTATTGTTCTGCTTCATTCAATTGATCTGAATGTTTTAATTATTGTCTCTTTGTAAGCTTGTTCTGTATTTTTATTGTATATCAACTGGCCTAGACTTCATCCTGTACAGGTCGTCCGTATCAAGAAGCCATACAATCTTTTCATGATGACCCTTTAATTTGGGGTTCAACCTGAAATTAAATCACTGGAGAAATCAGCACTTTTTAAACTGATAACAATGAGCAAGATTGCAACTTGAAGAGGGAAAAAAGGTAATAAGGAGCTTGGCTTGGGTTTTCACATGGCACAGCTGAATGTACTTTGGCCTACAATAGATTTTTGTTGAGAAAAGAACAGACCCTGAGAGTCACTTCATTCTCTGAATCACTGTGTTGTATAGAGTGATACAAACTAATTAGTCTCAGTGACTCCTGTTCATACTCTTTAATAGCCTCAAGTGTCTCTCTCCCTCTGACCCTAATGAGGATATCAATAAAGCTAAGCTAAGTCTTTTTGACCTGGTGAGTTATCACCATGGTTACAGAACATGCACACACACGCACACACACACACACACACACACACACACACACAGTTAATTGAGATTACAGTGACCAGCACTGGGTTAAAAAGTGTACTTGCAGATAGTCCTTAAATTTCTGGTGATGTTGGCTTTTACATGAAAAAAAATTTTTTATACTTTGGCATACTGCCATGTCCTCGTCCTGCAGTGTAAATGCAAACAACATGGAAAGGCGTAACAGATTTCTCTGGAAGTTTTACATCCTTGGAAGTAGGGATGTAACGATATGAAATTTTGAGTATGATACGATACGATATTGCGATTGATATCACGATACGATATTAAGCGCGGAATTCATTTCTACCCCCTCAAATTAAATGGTGTAACGCTGATTTAAATAAAACATAAACACAAGAATAATTGTTTTTATATATCTTATTATGAAGAAGAGATTTCTGAGAGATTTAAACAACTTATCACCAAAACAAAGACACTGCTTCTCTATTGCTGTTTTTTAAAGAAGCTTTACACCTATATTTTTCAAACTGATGCAGTGAATCTTATTATTATTATTATTATTATTATTATTATTATTATTATTATTATTATTATTATTATTATTATTATTATTGTTATTATTATTTCTTAAAACATGTCAGAAAAGATATGCTTTCGTTTTGTAAAAGATGTTAGGCCTACCTGTATTTTGGAGACCAAAATATGTGACCCTTACTGAACTGAAAAGGGACCCACTTTGTTCCGTATTTTTTGAAAATCAATGTCGATTGATTTATTGAGCGATTTTTTATTAGCCATGAAACTGTGCAGTTCCGACTGCTGCTTCTATCTTTCTCTGCCTGTCTGGAATGCGCTTCTCGTTGACCAATGAGAAGCGCTGTATTAGTGTTGCCCCTACGAGAATGCTGTTCTCCTTAATTAATTAAAAGCTATGTCAGTGTTGCTAAGATACTACTGCAATACTACTTATAAGCAGTTACAGCAGGTTTACAGAACAGAATGGAAAAGCCCTCTTTCCCCAGGACCCCTGAAAAATTATTGTGAAAAAAAGAGTTAAGCAGAATATTCTGGTAGGCTATAAAACTAAAACTGCAAATCCAGACGAACAGCCTTCAAAGTCTGTGATTATTATTCCCAAATAAATTCATGCCAAATGCAAAGCTTAAACAGTAGAACTGTTATCTATCATCATACATAAAATAAGCCCTACTCAGTGATAGATAGGGCTGTTTGTTTGTTTTTTTACTAATAGACCTACATGTGTAAAAAATACTTTTCAAGACTTTGAGTTTGTTTCAATTGTATCTCGTTTTAAATATGCAGATGTTTTGCTATGTAATTATCCATATTTTCTTGCTCAGCTGCTGCTGTTCTGTCAGCAGTCTTTAGTCATGCTCATGCATCAGTGACGTGCACAGACATTTGAGGGGCAGGTGCTCAAGCAAAAAAAAAGGGCAACCCTCTCAGGATCATTCTCATGCTTTCCATAAAAAAACAGTTCAATATGATGTTTAAACAATTAAAGTTTGAAGTGCAATGTAGACCTATCATACAGTATACAGTATGCACAACATAGACTACTGCCACAAAACCAAAAGGGGTCGTTTAAAAAATGTATACTGCAGTAGGTGAACATTGGGGCGTCCCCCTTCCAGAAATGTTGAGCTTCAAAGATATTGTTTCCTGCATTCTGATGACTTTAAAATAATGAAAATAACAAACAATCAAACAGAAATAAGTAGGCTTCACTGCAACAACATTTTTCTATTTCAACTAGTCTACTTTTATTGGCTATTACTATTTGTATATTAAATCTATTATTATCATCTATTACTTTTAGACTTTGACTTAAACTTGCTTTATGGTCATTCAATAAATGCACCAGTGCACATATTAAACAAAATATATATTAATTTCCTCCTTTATACTAGATAGAACAATCAACCCAGCAGATCTTGCCCCCAACCCCCCTATGAAGAATCTGCATGTTTTAATGTGCAAACCAGCATGCTTTTTGTCAGCAGTTCTGACCCACAATCCATTGAGGCAGCTGAAGTGAAGTCACATCGACAGAGCCAACAAGTAAAAACAACCAGTAATGCAACAGAGCACAAGCAAAAGGCCCAAGTTTTAGGTGAGATATTATGACAAAATATACAAGTATAAATATGTCCCAATTGTATGCATTGTCCTTGATTCCTTACCCCTTGTCTCCCTGTCCCCAGTCTATCTACACAGTTCTATGAAATAAAACATGAAAATGCCAAAGATAAATATTAAATATATTATTTTACAATATTACATGTTGTCTCTAAGTGATGTTACATGGACATTATTTTAAATAATATTTATGTAACATCACTTAGAGACAACATGTGGACTCCATGACACTGCTAACTAACTAAAGAGTGCATGTCATATGACCTGACTATTTCATCTGTCCACCATTATACTACTGCTATTATTTGATACAGAGTCTCTCTCTCTCTCTCATTAATTCACATACAACACTGTAATGACCAGGCTCCAGCATTCTAAATTACAGGTCCAAAGTAGAAACTACAGCAGATACAAAATAAAGCTAAACCTTTGATCAATACATTGGAGTTTATTATGGTATTGTGGGTGTTCCAAACAGTTCCTTATCAAGGATTCGCAAGACAAAGATCCATATTGGAGCACATAATAATACAAAGGAGAAGAAGAATGTGCTTACAGTTTTGCTGAGGTAACCAGTAGAGATATTTCTGCATTGTTTATCTTCGGAGTGGCAGCATCCGCCACATCTGTAGACGGCGACACATGGTGGTTTATAGAAGATGTTGGTGGGAGCCCTGAATTCCCTGCCCACATCCACACACACTTCCTTGGGCATGCACTGAGTCTTCCTCCACTCCGACTCTATACCTGTGCACATAAAGAAAGTAAGATCAATACCAAAGCCATGCAAAATGCCTTTTTTCTCGGCTGCTTTACACCTGGATGGAGATTTATAAGGGCAGACATACACACATACTGTATACTGTTTATATATACACAGATGTATTCGTATATATTTCAGTCTTGCCAGGTCAGAACCGTTGTAGGGGGTCAAACCTATGGACAGCTCTGTGCCGCCACCGTGCGGCCAAAACACTGCAGTACACCCTTACCTCTTCAGGTGGGTGTGTCTAAACGCTAGCCTGAAACTCCACCCCGGTGGAAAGCCGGGACCTTTAAAAGGAGGCCTCGCGGCCATTTCTTTCTTTCTGGTAATCGGCTGTTTGCTGATTCACCTATAGAAACAACAAGTCTGTACAGATCTACAAGGGCCCTCTTCAGCCCTGAATCAACTACCACGTGTTTTACTAAGGCTATCGCCTGCGGCCGCGGCGATCTCTAAAACAACGAAGTGTTGAAGCTGTTCCGTTGGAACGACCAGAAGAACACTGGAGACAGGCGGTTTATCCAGAAACCTGCCTTTGGACCAAGGACGTAAGCCGGTCGAATTGGTCTTCGATCGCAACCACACCACACGAGAAGCAGGCGGGTTTATCCAGAAACTCAGCTCTCGGACCGCGGACTGGATAGCCGATCGAGTGATCTTCGACCGCCATCCCCGCACCAAATCAGCTGCGCCCTCTTGCCCTTTTTCCTGCGATCTGACACCGCAGAGATCACCTCACCAGCTCATCGCCGTCTCGTGGGCCCCTGTCGCCCGCCCTGGAAAGGAGTGGCCTACCCGCCTCAACAACGACGAAGCAGTGGGAATTAAGTTTCCCCAAGTGAGATTTTGGCTTTATAAATACCTGGGCAGATGTTTAGTTATTATTTACTTTTTAAGGTGTGAACAGTACTGTTTATTTTCGAATTTGTGTTTGCTATTTTGAAACAAGCTGTGTGATCAATCTCCGTTTGTCTTCTCCCCCACGGAGAGCCAGAACGGAAAGTTCGATCTTTTCATTCACGCTGCAGTGTGGAAAAAGTCTGCTGTATGTTTTAAAAACCTAACACCTTTCTTTTCCCCCCTCTCCGCGTAGATCTTTGGTAGAATCCCTTTTTAAAGAGCTAGTGTTTGTTCGAAATTCCCCGCCTCAAATATCATTCGTCAGGTCCTTTGTTCCAAACGTAGACGCCCTTTTGAGCACCCGTGGTAATCACTTCCCCCATCGGGGAAAGTAGGATAGCCTAGCTTAGCCATCCAGGGACGCCATTTTGTGTCATTAATAACCTAGCCTATTTGGGCCGCCATTTTGTGCCTCTCGTGTCCCAAGTCACGTGGGAGCTTCCCCGTCCCTTTTGTTCTTGCTCCGCTACACACACACACACACACACTCACTCACTCACTCACTCACTCACACACACACACACACACACTCACTCGCTCCGCTACACACACACACACACACTCACTCACTCACACACACACACACACACTCACACTCACTCACTCACTCACTCACTCCCACACACACACACATTGGTACATAGCTGTATAAACAACAATGTTCTAGACGTTTTTCTTTGATTAAGTGTATTTGCTTTATGCGTGTATAAAACGGATGTTACCTTAAGTTTCATCGTGGTTAAAATAAATGTTCTTATATTGTAACCAGAAGTGTTTGTGATTTATTTGTGTGGATATTATTGGAGTGTCAACAATCAACAAGTGAAAGACTCTGTAGCCTTCAGTGTTAAGATCATATTACCAAATTTATAATAGTAACTACTTGATTACATTATTTTATGGAAATGATCTTTGAGACTAGGATTTGCTAATGTTGATTTGTTTAACTGAGCGTTAAGCTAATCAATGTTTCTAAATAAATCCTTTGATTAAACGAGACAATTTGCTATTACTTTTCCATTCTTAAATGAATGGTGGTGCCCCTTTTGAACTTTAAGAAATTATTAAAGTATTATTAATCATCAGATTAATTTCTAATAGCTGAATTAATCTGAACTACCTGTACCCGCTACACCGTGTTGCCTACAAGTGATTGATGTTGCTTAATGCACCCTTGACAAGAAAGCTGACATGAAATCTCATCATATGCAGAAACTAGTTGATAACAATAGTTGCAAGAAGGCCAGAAATTCTGGTTTGGCTGACGTTTAGTGTGCATCATCACCAGAAGCCTGACCAGATTTGGTTGCAGTTGAACTCCAGCACACATCGTTGCTCACTAGCGCAGCACAGATGGTTTTGCAAAAAAGAAATCACCATAGGTCACATTATGCTACATGTCATTTAGCTGACACGCAAAGCATCTTCCAATTTGAGGTTTGCCGTTAGCATTAGGAATACACTAGGCATGCTGGGACTGGTAACTGAGCCCCAGTCTCCTGCACATAGGCCACTGGTGTTTATCACTTAGCTATCCAGCTTGCACCATGCAGGTCTGCAAAAACACTCTGCAATTTCGAACCAACATTACTGTACTCTTGTCTCGTTTCGAGATATCAGATGTATCTGCAACCACATGTCAAGTGACGTTGTGTTAATGCAGCTCTATTTTCACGTATGTTTATAAATTAAACGAAACCTAAAGGACATGATCTCGGTATCCTCGATGGTAGATAATCAGGGCATGCCAGCAGATGTTCAACAGCTTCACAATATAAGACAAAGACAGGGAGGTCTTACGACTTTTGCTGTTTCAACAACCTCAACAATGATGTTGCCAATTTTTTCCCCTGTAAAATATCGAATGGCCCTGTTTTGGATTTTTTAACTCCCTGGATAGTTTTTATAACCCCAGGCCCCAGATAATCCTAAGTATTTGTAAAATTTTGTATAGTTCAGCTTTTTTTCTCCAAAAATAAATTGAAAATGTACTAGTGGCTGAACGAGGATTTCTAAAAGATCTTCTTCAGGGTCAGCCATCAAAATAATATCATCTGCATATATGATAATAATAGCCTGGTCCCACCCTTCTACCTATTTCCGCTCTATTTTAATTTCCCTTCAGAAGTCAGTCTGGGCCCGCGGTTTATTCGTGGGTTTTCTCAGAAGCCGGCGCATGACATAAGTCACGACCAAACGTTATGCTATTGGTTTGAAGATCCAGAGTGGCACTGGGCACCCCAGGCGAAAAAAAAGTATACTTTAACATACTAAATTTAAGCACACTTAGTGTACTTCATAAGCACAAAATTATTGTACTAAAAATTGTGTTATTTTCAAGTACTAAAAACGTACTTAGTAATGATATATCATTATTGCTACTTAAGATATACTAAAATACATCTTAGTGTACTTGACTATACTATTTTGGGAGACACTTAAGATTAACTTAAATATACTTAAGTACACTTTTCTCTACTAATACTGTACTTATTTATAATGTTCTTTAGTTCGATTTAAAGTATACTTAAATCGACTTTTCAGATTACTATTAATACATTTAGAATATACTGGAAATGTATTTCTAATTTAATCTTTATGTATTGCCATTGTATTTTAAATATATTTACAAAACATAAATAAAAATTAAAAAGTTCTACTTAAGCATATTATAGTTCATCTTAATGTTGTCTCAAAATAGTACAGATAAGTACACTAAGTTGTACTTTAGTATGTCTAAAGTAGCACTCAGGATATATCATTAGTATACTAAGTATATTATTAGCGCATTGAAAATAATATACTGTGAGTACACTAATTATGTGTGCAGAAAGTATACTAGATGTATTTCATTAAAGTACACTTCAACAGTACACATAAAGTATATTTTTTCTATAATTAATTTGAATTTCAAATTACTTTTAAGTAAACATAAAACATATTTAGAACATACTTGAGGTAGAAAAAAAGTTTATTTTTAACATGCACGGCATTACAGGGAAAATGTGCATAATAAAGTACATTTAAATACATTAACAACTTCTTAAACAACATTTTCAAACAGTTTCTCTTCATCGTAACATTTTTATTCAAATTTGGATCATCTGACCCCAGAGAATTCTTTTTAGTCATACTCTTTAACAAGTTAACTAAAAAACAATAATGAAAAGGAAATAGAAATTAAACTTGAAATGGGGGAATGAACCAATGTTTCTGAATTAAAGTGGTAGTCCCCGTGGAGGTGAGACGGGCGGAGTGGACAGACAGGTGTTTGGAGGAAGATGATCTGAGAGAATGGGAGCCAGTGGGAATCTGGAGGAGATCAGACAAATATGGGGATGGCCTTGTATGTATTCAGTAGGATTTTGAATTGGATAGGGATCTGGACCGGGAGCCAGTGATGTGGTGGATGGAAGGGGTTCGAGTTATGATAATGGCAACTGAATTCTGAACCAGTTGAAGTTTATGGAGGGATTTGTGAGGTAGTCCGAGGAGGAGAGAGTTGCAGTGTGGCGGGTGAGGGAGGGGTGGAGGCAAGAGTACAAAGCAAGTACAGTATTATATCTTGACCAAAATTAAATGCAAATATTCTGGTATGGCAGAGCATATTTAAAGAAGCAAAATGTACAGAAATTAATATCCCATTATATAAAGCACAACAAGAATGATTATCTTAGAGGCATGCTCCGCATTGAAATGTCCTGCACAATAATAAAATGCTTTTTTCGCAAACTAAAACACAAACTGAAATTAAACATTACATTCTCCCATCTTCATCTTTCCAGTGGAGTGGTTTCCTTTGAGTAGGCCTGGTCAGCAAATTCTTCTGCAAATGAGGGCTTGCACTTCCGGCAGTGTTGTTTGGAAACTTCTTCATCGCGGTGTCTTTGAAAGGGACAAAAATTAAATATAGTTAGCAAAAAAGGCTTTAATTGTCATCTTTTCGGTTTCCATTTTGATCCTCTTGTTCATCCATGCTATATAGCTAAACCTGTAAAAACCTATGGTTAACTGTAATGTGCATGATTCAATATGCACTCACTATTTAAAAACCTATTTTTTTTCTTACTAGAATATAATGGAAAGTTGTGGATGAATTGAGAATTTGTTATTTCAGTGATGAATGTATTCTAAAATGTTGTTACTGGGTTATTTCACAATGTGGACATGTGTGCCTGCCTTGCTAGCTGAGCTTAGACATTTAGTATGCTATAACGTTGTTGCTAACGGTTAGAATTCCACACCAACGTTATCCAGCTTGCAAAATATTTTATAAACTCAGGGGATGCCCATATAATAGTAGATTAACCAACTGTGTTGTCTGCCGAAAAACTTACCTTCAAGAAGAAGTAGTTTGGCTGGCAGTATTTTTGTTTTTCCATGTCGGATTCGGCCATGACTGGCCCTCTTCACGGTGAAGTTCATCACGGTTGCTGAACAGAGCTGACTGATATTCCGTTCTTCTTTGTTCCCCTTTTATTATTTCTGAGCAGTCCACCTGCCGATGTCCGAAGCATAAAGCAAAGCAAACCTTGTGTGTCACGTGACTCGGTGACTGGCCCCCGATTGGCCAGTATGCACATTTGATTCGGAAACGTGGACTGTGATTGGTCGAATTAAATGCACTGCGATGACTGGCTGTTTTTTTTTGGTTCGGTGAGGTGAAGAGTCACCATGTCACCTGTGGAAGTGCACCGCTGCTATTTGTTCAGAACAGAACCTACATGTAAAGCTGAAGCCATTTAAAACAATGTTTACACGTTAGATTAAAGGGGGTACGTTAAAAAAAATTGGCCTATTTGGTATAGTGTTGTAATGAACTATTGAGATTTTTTTGTTGTTGTTGTAATAAGTAGGCCTACACTATAATTTACATTGCTAATATACATTTTATAAGTACAAAAAAATCAGAATTTTTTTATTAAAAGTTACATTAGTATAGTCTGAGATGTATAATATTTATATATATATATATATATATATATATATATATATATATATATATATATATATTTAAATTTATAAAATAGGAGTGCACTTTGTGAAACTACACCTGCTCGGATTATACCTACAGTATAGTATAATGAAGTTTAAATGAATTAATATGCTTTAATACAAATATACTTAAAATATATAAGAAAAATATGCTTCAAAAATCCCACTTCTGATAAGAAGACTGAAGCACTTGTGCATTAATCAAAGATTCATTTTTCTATAAAGCAGCAAAGTAAATTTCCTGTTATCTACACATCTTAATATGTTCATAAGTCTAATATGTTTTCTGATTGCTGTCAAATGTAAGTGAAACAATCCAAGCTTTAGAATACTTTCCATGTGATGATAAGAAATACACAAGGTTGTACTGTTTTTTTATTAGAAATAGGCCTACTGGTGACTGCTGCATTAAATAAAAGCACATGGTCAATTGAAAGGTGCTCTGTTGTTGCTGTTCAGATTAAATTAGAAATACATTTCCAGTATATTCTAAATGTATTAATAGTAATCTGAAAAGTGGATTTAAGTATACTTTAAATCGAACTTAAGAACATTATAAATAAGTACAGTATTAGTAGAGAAAAGTGTACTTAAGTATATTTAAGTTAATCTTAATGGTGTCTCAAAATAGTACAGTCAAGTACACTAAGATGTATTTTAGTATATCTTAAGTAGCAATAATGATATATCATTAGTATACTAAGTACGTTTTTAGTACTCGAAAATAACACACTTTGAGTATAATAATGTTGTGCTTATGAAGTACACTAAGTGTGCTTAAATTTAGTATGTTAAAGTATACTTTTTTTTCACCTGGGATGGCTACATACTGATGAATTTGTTCTGGTTTATAGTGTACTTATGAAGAATACACTAATTTACCACTGAAGTAGTATTCAATTATTAATATACTTATTTTAAGTGCACTTTAACACTGCTGTGCTAACAATGATATGAAAAAAAGTGTTATAAAAGTGAACTTATTGAAAGGGTGCTAAAAGTGCACTTGATAAAAGTAGATGCAAATACACATTAAACTTATATTTAACACATTCGAAGTACATTTTAAATAAATATACTAATCAAACACTTATATATATTTCAGTGTTGGTATATTTTATATGAATATACTTAATATGAATTAATAAATAGTGTACTTTATCTAAGTAAACTAAAGTACTACTGAGGAAATAATATATTTGTAATTAATACATTTATAATATATTTTTGGTTTACTTTATTTTAACACATAAAGTGAAAATGTGCTAGAAATGTACTTTCAAAAAATTAAGTACATTTTTAGTACTTTAAAGTATATTACTTTTTTACCTGGGTTAGCTCCATGCATTAGCTTATTTTGGGAAACATCTACAAGTTGTGGGTGCCGTTCAAGTGTGACTGAATACACGTCTCTCACATAGAATTCAAGTGAAAAGATTTGCCCTATGGATCCGACCCATTTTCACCGATACCCAAACTAGCTATTTAGTCAATAATGGATCTCTGCCTCTAGGGTCAATGAATTGCAGACACTGAAAGTAAAGCTCAAGACCTGCCTATGCCTCAAACTATGGCAACATATTTTGAGGAAAAAAGCAAACAAACTGAAAAGGCACTCCTCATCAAGTAATTACTGTATATGAAGGGACCTCGAAAGGACAAGAAATACCTTGAATTCAGCACTTTGCAAAGTGTTTCCTGAAGGTCGTATCTAGAGTGCTGTGATGAGCCATAAAAAATTATATATGAATAAAATCATGACCATACTTTTCAGAACCTCCAAGTTGAGGTAGGCAGCAGCGAATGTTGGCTCTTCTGTATCAGCTAATGGCTTCAGTCGGTGGGCCTCTGGCCACTGTGAGAGCTTGGTGGCTGAGGAGACAGCAGCAGCAGTAAGTTTAGATCTGCACTTCAAAGCGGACCAGTATGAAGGATAGATTAGACTCATCAGTTCATCAACACTGGAGGCTGAGCGCAACTTCTGCTCCATGTCTGGTCTTGGTGGAGAGTCCTGAAAAAAACAAGAGACACTGAATGCTGTGGTCACTGTGTATTATTACAAGGGCTGTCAAATGATTACAATTTTTAATCAGATTAATGCTGCCATTATTTAGGTGCATTTGTAATGTAGTGGATGCCAAACAAGATCCGTTTTAATGATTGTGATTAATATAATTAAAAATGTAAGTTGAATGAAGTTAGGAATATTTACTATACCTCCATTATTACATGTGAAATAATAATGATGTATTTGTTTTTCTCCTATCCCTCTCTTTCTCTTAGTACAAGACAAAGCCAAATTGATGAATTCCTCCTACAAAAGAAAGATTGCTCTTCACAGTTCGCGTCAGTTTTTACTAACAGTGTCCTCGACATGCTCATCAAAGCCATGAGGCCCCTTTCAATGATAGAGAATAAGTTTTCTGTGCTATGGTTAAAATGTTCCAACCAGGCTACATTCTCCCTTATAGAACATGCTTCACCAATATGATGGAGAGGACATTTAAGGAAGAATTCGAGAAAACCTAACTTACTCTCTCCTCATCCAGTCCCATGGTCACTTTAACAGCAGATGCATGGACAAGTCTTTCAACAGAGGCATACTTGGGCATAACCTGCCATTTCATTAATGAAAACCCAGAGCTTGTTAACTACAACTTGGCTACAATGCCACTGGAAGAGCGACACTCTGTAGTGAATATTGCATCTTGGATTGAAACAGCAATGAACAAGTTTGGAATTCCTGCAGGTAAAATCAAGGCTTAAGCAAGTGACAATGCAGCTAATGTAATAGCAGCCCTCAGGTTGTTGGAGGAAAAGCAAAAACATGGGATATCTTCAGTCCGTTGGGCAGGCCACAATTTACAACTCTTGGTAAATCCTGCACTGAAGAACACAGACATTAGCAAAGCAGTTGGAGCTGCAAGGTGCTTGGTGGAACATTTTAAAAAGAGTCAACTTGCAAGCACAAAGCTGAAAGTAAAACAAAAACAAATGGGCATGCCTGAACACAAACTCCTCCAAGATGTTAATGTTATATGGAATAGCGCCTCATACTATATGACCACTCGCCTTTTAGTGTGTGTGGCTTTCATGCTTACCCCCAAACCCGTGGTGGTTCACTTGCTGCTGTTTTGCCCTGTTTTGCCCTGTTTTTCCCTGTTTTGCTTTTAGAGCAGTTGGGCTATTACAACAACTCTGTCAGACCCAGATGTTACAAAAAGAGGAAAGCTTTTCCTCGACCTCAGACCTGAACAGTGGAGCTTGCTGGAGGAGCAACAACAAGCTCTCGAGTGTGGTACTGTTTATCTCAGTTGGGAGTCATATGTGACCATCTCTTGTCTGCCTGCACGCATTAACAGACTGCTCAAGTCCACACAGAATGCAGCCTTTGACAACAACCAAGTGTAGGCATTTCAGGCTACTGCCGTCCAAGAAATCTCAAAGAGTTTGGAGTTTGAGTTGGCTTACAAAGATGCTGCTTCAAACACCACTTTGATCCCAGGTTTAAAAAACTGAAATTCCTGTCACCAGAAGACAGGCTGAAACTGCTATGAAAGTGAAGGCCTTTCACTAGAAGTGGCAAAGAGGAGAGTGACTGTGAATCAGCAACAGCAGCGTACCACAGAGGCGGGCCCCAAAAATCAGCAAGTGTCACTGAGCAGAGATTGTCTGTGTCTTTACTAGACATTTTTGGGGGTTCTGACTCAGAAGAAACATCAAGTCATAATGACGAGGTCATGTCAGCCTTTCAGTGGGGAATGAGATTCTAAGGTTTTCTGGAGAACAGCCTCTGCCTGAAAGTTCCAGTAATCTGCAATGGTGGAAAACAAATGAGGCAAGATTTCCCTGTCTGGCTGTTCTGCACAGAGTGTCTCTTCTCAGTAGCTGGAAACATAGTTTCCAAGAAAAGAGCTAGCCTAAGTCCAGAACACATTGACATGTTGACATGCTTACATTACAACATACATTACAGACATATGTCTAAAATATAATGATTCCAACATTTGAGTTGGCCTGCAAGCTGGACACCGTGTCTTGGACTCATGTTGTACTTTGTTTAATATATTGAGAGTTTTTTTTACTTAATTAAGGTGTCTAACAGGAGCATGAACTTCTTTTGGAGTTGCACTACTGATTTAAATAAATCTTCCTATGTATTAGATGGTGTAATGTGACTACAAATGTGCATTGATTTTTGATTCCACCATTTGAGTTGGACTTTATACGGGACAATTGTTTCTTGAACTCAAAAAAAATTGCACATTGTTTAATATGCAGAGTTATTATGAAGGTTCAGTTTTTGTTACTGTCAAGGAGGAAAATAGAAACTTGAAATTATTTTGGAGTTGCACTGCTGACTTGAATAAGTCCTATTTTTTATTTGACATTCTTATGTTGCAAAAAACATTTCTTACAGATGTTTGATATCAACATGTGAGTTGGAGTTTGTCACTTTTAAGCTGTACACCAAAGTTTTAAGTTGCACATTTGTCATAATAGAATGAACTCAAAAATGAAATGTTTACTTGGATTTTTTTGAAGAAAATTAATTGTTAAGATTAATCTATAAATTAGTCAATATTAATCGACTGAAAAATAGTCGTTAATGGCAGCCCTATAGCCTACCTAGAGTTGATTGGACTAACTTTGATAAGCTGTTCTGAAATGAAAAACGCCTGTTCGACTTGAATCAGTAGTATAGTGTTTTTCTCAAATAGCATGCATTTAAAAGTGGACCACAAAACAGGCCTGACCTGACTTAAACATTTATTATTAAATAGTTGTGTCCCATAGATCAATCTTGAACTTTGACTACACGTGTAACCATTAGAGAGTATAGATAAAAGTTATATTACAGAGTATATAAAAACAAAAGGCTCCACAGTGGGCATGTTTTTTTCATTGAACAAATTGCTTAACTGTATTTATTTTGTAGAAAGAGTGCCTCAGCTGTGACCTCATTTTCTTATGCACTCTATCCTCATATCATGACCCTTTCACCCTCCATTCATTACCATTCACAACTCCCCCCATCTCCCATTAAGACCCACACAGCCTAGAGAAACACTTGTGTCATCTGGTGAAGTGTGCAGGGCCTTGCTTCCGAAAGTGGGTTTAGTTAAACCTCAGAGTTATTTGAATCAGAGCCTTTAATGGACAGTTGAAACCTGCATAAGTGGACAGCAAATGTAGGGGGGGAGAGAGGGGTATACAATGCAAGACATGCAAGCACGTAATACCTTCCAACGAACATAATTTCCTGCAGGCATTATAAAAATGCAGCTTTTCATTTAATAATCCCACAAACATGATCCTTTTTTCTAAAACATAACAGTTGCCTACCACCAAGGTACACTTCAGCCCTTTGCCTCAGCAGTATTTCAGCATCTTTGTGCACTTTGCTTTTGTCCTACAGCAGACAGGCACAGTTACAGAAGGGTGAGTGGATCTTTTTAAAGGCTATAGAACCAGAAACTACAAGGATGACAAACATAAGCACAATGTGTCTACTTCTCTTTGAACATGGAGGAACATTTATGTTTTAAAGAATGATATGTATAGTTAACAAGGTTGGTATTTTAAGTAATGGTCAAGAATCTCAAAATTCAAGCGGAACAGTCCGACTATGTTGGAAGGTCCACAGAGAAATCACAGAAAATTCCTTCTAAATGATAATTACACACCACATTCTTCACCAGACTCCAGGGGGTTGTGAAATATGGGCAAAAAATAGAGAGGGGGAGAAAGAGAGAAGGGTTGAAGCAGTTGGGTAGAGAATAATAAAATCTGAGAGATGAAAGATTATTTAGGGTCTGATTCAGGGTAACGGCTTAATAATGATACTAATAGCATAGATATTTTTGTATTCTTAGTAATTTTTTATTATGATGAAGCAAGAATGATGGAGTTACATAAGACCACAGGGAGCAAGAGAAACAGAGAGGGAGAGAACCAAATCCATCCATCTACTTCAGAGTTCAGGGTCATCTACAAATAACACAAAGGTTTTTAACTTTCTGGCGGGCTATAGGGCCCTGCTAGAAGCCATCATCACTATAGACTATAGGTTCTCAACAGGGGCAGTAGCGACCCCCGGGGGCTGTTTAGAGAACGTCTGCGGCGATGGTAGGAATATATTTGAAAGGAGATGTATTTTTATGGGCATTTTTTTACAACAAAGATTCTCAATGGGACAAGTTGAAACAAGCAGCTAACTAATTTGGCCTGCAACAATCTTAAACGAGACCATTTATCATTTCCATAGCAATGACATTTACCTGAGACTACAGAAAAATGTATCGATCTGGTGCACTTTGAGGGGAAAATTATGAGGCCCTATGTTAGCTGTTTAATACTATTTTCTGGAATCATTTGGAGACACTGGGTCACATAACCTGGAAGCTATTGAAGAAAACATAATTTTTGAATTTTAATTAATATGACAAGTCAGTATGGAAGCATTGAAATCGGTTTTATGTAAACGTGACTGCATGGAAAGAGGGTCACGTGATGTGAAGAGAGTAGGAGAGTCAGGTCAGAGCTCCCAGACTAAACACCTTTCGAAACAATTAAGGGATAGTTTTTCACTACTAAAACAGGTCAGCTACAAGGATAATGTCACTGCGTCAACTTTGGGCTAAGACACCAGACAGTGGATGTGCTTTACGACCAATAACCCAAATCAATCTGTCTAGCTCAGAGAACAGCTCTTCTGACAAATGGCGGAGGTCGATGAATTAGACAACTTGGTAACTGAGATCTGCGAAGTGGTGTTTGTGAAGCTCAGCGCGGATTTTTTAACACCCTTGGATGTTTCTGGAGGCAAAGAAATCATTCCGAGCACTTGGGAATCCCAACAGGATGCTTTTCCCTGCCGTGCTGACTATCACACATGACAACAAGGTCCAGCTGTTCAAAACTCAGACAGAAGCACAGAAGTATGTGGAAGATATGCAAAAGTCCATGACCTGCGTTACAAAAGCTGCAGCCTATAGCCCATAATCAGGCTAAGTCAATAGTTTTGGCCTGTGATGGCCAGTGCCACACAGCTAAGATATCACACAAATTAGGTGAATGACCATAAACTGACTTTGCTACAGTAAAGTTTGATTTACAAGAAATTCCTTTTTTTTTATTATTATTATCTATTTTTGTGTCTGACCATGTACTCCAAAGGACAATTATCAGTGCTTTTTGAGAACATACATATATATACCCCACCCTTCTACCCCACCCCATATCTCCAGAGCCATCCCATGACAAAAATCAACTGTATAAAATCTAAGCTTATTTGTGTCAGAATAGTTATAACGGGTCAAAAGGAACTCAAGGTAAAAAATAAAATAAGAATATAAAAAAAGCAACATTTAGCAAAAGTTAGAAAGAAAGTATTCCATAAATAATAAGGTTATGTATACAGTATATTGTGTATATTTTAGGGCTGTTCCGAACACCATTTTACAGGCTTCGAATACTTGTTTAAAAAAAAACACACCATCAAAAATTAGCGAGTATTTGAAATACTTGTTCTCAAAAAAACACACCATCTAAAACAACATTAATATCAGGTGGAGTGGAGGTATCCGGTAAATGCATGGGTAGAGATGCTCTATGCCGATCTAACAGCATCTGTTCTTTTTTTTTTTTTTCTTTTTTTAACCTTTATTTATACAGGTAAATCCCATTGAGACCGAAGACTCTTTTACAAGGGAGACCTGTTTCCTTTCCCACGTTACCATTCACACACACATTCATACACCGATAGCAGGCTAACTATCGACATTCACACAAGGCAAGGTGGGTTAAGTGTCTTGCCCAAGGACACAACAACTATGACACAGGTGGCAGGGCGGGGATCAAACCTCCAACCCTTTGATCATTGGCCGACCCGCTCTACCAACTGAGCCACAGTCGCCCCATGTTCTTACCAACTCGAACAGATCTACCCCTTGTAGCCTACATTGTGGTGTCCAGCAAGGCTGCCCCCCTGAGCCCACTGCTTTTTGCAATAGAGCTCCTGGCTATTGGCATCAGAAACAACCCAAAAATTGGCCCTGTACACTTCTGTAAGATGGATCACCACATAGCTCTGTATGCTGATGATATAATTTTGTTTTGTTTGCAGTCTGAAGAATCTGTTCTGCCTCTACTGGATCTTATTTTTTGGAGAGCTAACAGGTTATAAAAAGTTTGGAGAGCAAACAGGTTATACCATAAACGGCGGGAAGGATCTAGATCCTGAGTTTCTCAGTAATCTACCAGTTAAAGTGACTGACCATATAAAGTACCTACTATTCCCAAACAATCAAACCTGCTTTACAAATTGAACTACAGTGCTATGACAATTTTGGCGAACACTTCCTCTATCCATGATTGGTCGAATCAACGCCATCAAAATGGTGACCTTGCCTAGGTCTTTGTATTTATTTCAAAGTATACTCATCTTTCTGCCAAAAGCCTTTTTGAAAACATTTGACTCAATTCTTTCTCCTTTCATCAGGGCGTAAAAGCACATCGTATCATGGGTAGCCATAGAACAAGATAAGAAATACTTCTCTTCCGGCGCTACTCCATGCAGAACAAAAACCTCTAGTATCATTTAAAGATATCGGTTTTTTGTAGTTTAAAACTCATTGAGGATTTGGTATTAAATTTAAAACTATTTAAATTGCCTAACTACTCCATTATAGCCCCCTTTTGTCACAACCATGCATTTCCCCCTTCGCAAATAGATAATGTTTTCTCAGTCTGGAAAAGTAGAGGTCTTGTTAAAATTTAAGATTTGTATGCCGATAATGTATTCTCTTCGTTTGCTCAGCTGAGGGATAGATCCACACTGCAGCTGTCTCATTCTTTCAGATATCTGAAGAGAGAGGAAAATGGGAGTATAAAATTAAGAGGATGCTTGGGCCAAGTGTCTTCGCAGCATACACTCTTGTTCGATCAACTCAAGGCACCAATTTACAGTGTTGGGAAAGTTCTTTTTCTACGTGAACTAGTTCAAAGTTCAGTTCACACACTTTAAAATGAACTAGTTCAGTTCATAGTTCATAATTCAAAATTCTGAACTAAGTTCACAGTTCAAAAATTAACTAGTTCATAGTTCTTTTTTTTCAATATGTTGCTGCAGGCTATTATTTTTATAAGTAATTGCCACATTCCGTATAGAACCACAGACAGAAAGTATTTCAATGACATTCAGTCCACACTAGAAGCCAGCTGCAGCTTTTACCCCTACAGTATATTCTCAAAAACATGAGGAAAAAGTTGCTGTTTGAATGGTCTTTTTAATGAGGAATTTTTTTTTTTTAAACGGTTAAGGTGCAAATGTTTTTCCATTTTTATAATTTTCCAAACCTGGAAACAATTCACATGAAAATTCATTCAAAGAAAGCAATACTGGAAAAATATACCAGGCAGGTTCTACAAACAAATTACAACTTAAAATAGTAAAACCCTCAAGGAGACCATTCTAAACTGCAGTATAGGGCCTACTGTTAACAACAAAGTCCAGAAGATGTGTTGACATAGGCCTAATTATTAACACAAACACAATCTGAGGTAGGCAACAATCATACGAAGAAGAGGGTAGAGCCTGAGGCTAGGTCCATGGTCTGAGTAAGTGCCGCAGCATTCATTTGTTTTTGTTTTTTCCACGGTGTTTCGCATTTTGATGACGCAGCGGCGGTGCGACGCTGTGGTGGCATGTGTTGCCAGATTGGGTGTTTTTCAGCTACATATTAAGGGCTGTTTACGCTGTCTTTTAGCGGGGTTTTCTATGGAAATCTGGCACTCGATGAAAGATTGAACGATTGAATGACTGTAAGAGCGCCGTTCACAAACGCCAGAATGAACGCGTTCGCAATAACGTTCATCAGGCAGAAATACATACGTTCAGTTCACGTTTGCCCCCAATATGAACGAGTACATGAACGATCGTTCATTGAACGCGTTCAGGCACAACACTGCCAATTTATTCAGTATAAGGTTGTACATCGGCTCCATTATTCGCATGTGAAATAACATTCATTCTATCCCTCCTCAAATCCACTTTGCATTAGGTGCAAACACTCTGTTGGAACCCTGGTTCATATGTTTTGGTTCTCTTCAAGACTCCACAATTTCTAGTCATGAGTGTCTCGTTGTTTTCCAGATCTCTATGGCCACATCCTTAATCCAAACCAGGAAACGGCCATTCTAGTCTTGTCACGACAACTAGAGACTTTAAGTCAATCAAAAGCTCTGTCCCAGGTTAAGCTACTTTTGCAAACAAAAATTGTTTAAGAAAAAACAAACAAAAAAACTAATATTCCAAACACTGAATTGAGTTTTTTTTTAACCTTTATTTATACAGGTATATCCCATTGAGACCAAAGACTCTTTTGCAAGGGAGACCTGTTTTCCTTTCCCACGTTACCATTCACACACACATTCATACACCGATAGCAGGCTAACTATCGACATTCTCACAGCTTTGAATACTAACTTAACAAACAAATAGAGAGAGAAAGAGAAAGTCAGCATTTTTCAGTAAATTATATAAATAAATTATACAATGGTGAAAATGGCCAGGTTTTACTGTGGGACTATTTGGGTGTGGTGTTGACACCATGTCCTCATCAGTTATCTGCTCTCTTCTCCCCTATAAAAGGAATAAATTAGGGCAGTCAAGCCTAAATTAATTACAGGCTCTGTGATTAATTAATCTAAATTAATCGCATACTTATATGACACTTTTATGCCTGTTTATAAACAGCTGTATAGCCTACAGTTTGTTTTTCTCTCTCTCCCTTTCTCTCTCTCTTTCTCTCTCTCTCTCTTTCTCTCTCTCTCGTAACTTCTGTCTCCTCCCATCAGCCAAGTTTCTACATGAAATAAAATTAGGAGCTTCGCTGAATTTTCTACTTAAAACCACAAAAAAACAAGCAGGCTAAATGAAGACTGTCTATCTCCCACAACAGACAGCGCTGCACTGCCACAGGTGCGCATAGCCTATGCCGATTTATTCACCATCGTCCTACTCATAGCCAAAAATATTGACAGACACACACACACACAAAAGAGGAAAAAAGGCAGGCTGCATATGCTAGAAAGAGTGATCGTGCGCTACCGTCTCACCCCTTTTGCACCGGGTCAAAGGGCACTATAGAAGTGCGATTAGTCTGCGTTAATTTTTTTAATCGCATAAATTTTTCTGTGATTAATTAATAGAAAGTAACGCGTTAATTTGACAGCCCTAGAATAAATAGATAAAAAAATAAACTTAAAATATGTAAATAAATTATATATCCAAATTTAAATAGTAGCCTATGTAATATGTACAGAAAAGTGTGTATAATAAAAGTATAACATGCTGTACTCTACTGTACTGTACCTGTACAATAGTTCAGCTGTCACAGACATTTTAGTAGCCTAAGTTTTTTTTATTAAATCCAGAAAAAGATCTGACTTCTGGTTAGTCTAGCCTTTCACACCAAAAAGAACCAAGAGGCAGTTCCGGGCTGGTGCTGGGGCCAGTTCAAAACTGGTTACAGCCTTATCCCAGTTATGAACCGGTTGGTTTCACACCGACCAGAGTCAGCCATGGAGCCGGCAAGAGAGCAACGTCATGACGTCACTGTAAATGTGTGTGTATGTCGCCCGACGCCGATGCTCTCGTGGCTAACGCTAAAGCTAGCGCTAGCTTTAAGCACAACAACAGCGGCGAATGCGTTATATTTTTACACGTGTTGCCACTTGCTTTGCAAACAGGACCCATACAGCGTATTTTCGCCGGTCAATTTGATCGCTACGTTCGGTAATTATGTTATGTTAACGTCTCATAGTAGCGGTGTTTTTAAATATGGCGGGCATGAGGTTTGAGTTGGTCTGGTTGGTCAGGATAATCCCTCCCCCGGCCGCTGGCTCATCTCTAGCCCAGCTCAATCCTGGGGTTGGGGTTGAACCGGTTTTTACAGCCCGGAGCCGGCTCTCTGGCGGTGTGAATCCAAAACACTGGCTCTAACTCCGAACTAGCTTGGAACTAGCTCCGATTTTTGCGGCGGTGTGAAAGGCCTATCATCAAACAAAAAACAGTGAGTGATTATAACTAGTGCAGTCAAATAATTAAAATATGTTATCACGATTTATCACATTATTGTAACTAATCGCACATTTTTATCTATTCTAAATTTCCCTTTATTTATTTTTGTCCCATTATTTTTTCTTATCACACACATTCTCTACACCCTTGTAATTCAGTGTATTTTTTTTAAATATCATAATTTCCCATTCAGTGCAAATAGCCCACAATGTAGATCCCCCCCTCACACCCCTAGAACAGCATACACAAACATAATTGGAACTTCCTTTTTTTATTGAAAACCAAACTATAAAACAACATATGCAATACAAATTTGCATTAATGCTTTATTAAACTAGTTGCTGCCTAGATGTTTTGGGAGTCGTTCCTCCAATGCTTTTTTTTCGACTGTGTATGGACTTGCACTATAAGCCTGTGTGCCGGTGGTTGCTATGGCGCTGCTGCGGCCGAGGTGCTCCAGTCACCCTTCGTAGCGAAAGTGAAAATGAAGGACTGCCGGCTGCCACTAACGTTCATGAAGCGTTTAGTTTAAACGCAGGGTTACAAGTAGGCCTATTGCAAATAACAAGCTTTATTTTAGGTTCTTTCACCGTGTAGTCACACACGGAAGACAATACCAGTGAAGGAATCGCAGCGGGGCAAGGAGGCACTAGGTTCCGGTTTCTGCTGCAAAATACAAGTCAAAATTGACTTATAACTAACTTTGTGAAAATAGCTCAGCAGAGGCTCTTCTTCCTGAGGAAACTAAAATAGGCAGGTATACCTCCACAACTTCTCAAAACCTTTTACAATTGCACAATAGAGAGCATCTTTTTCTAGGGCTGCCCTAGGGTTGTGCAATAATACAGTAATACCATATATCTAAAATAACAACGGTATTCCATTCATGAAAAACATGTGTATGTTTAGGAATAAGTACAAAATGAATGCCTTCAGAGTGCTTGAAGAGGTTTTAAAGTGTAAAAGGGCGTACAAGTAGGTGTAAATTAGGCTATAGGTTAATATAACCTGGCTGCAGTAGGCTACAGTCAGTGTGAGTGGCATGCAGTCATGGTGTGGCCCATGGTACAGGTGTTGTTGTTTTATGTTGTTTTTCAGCCCCTCCTACTGCTATAGGCGTATGCACACTCTCCAGTCCAGCCACATACTGCAGGCTATAGGCATGCACGCTCTCCAGGCGCATATACAAACAGCAGGCTGCAGGAAGAACAGTGAGAGACTGAGGTTGGTTGAGGCAGAGCACCTGAAAGAAACTGCTCTACTATGTACCTCTCCAAGTATTGAATTAATTCAACAGATTACTACTTACTAGATTCACCCACAGTAGACTTTACACAGCATCTTAATTTTCTTTTCAAAGAAAATCACTTATAATGCACCAGATTGATGCATTATAATGTACCTTTTTATTCTTCTGGGGGGCATGCCCTCGGCCTCCCTAAAGGGTTCAGAGTCCTCCCCAAAGTTTCTCAAAATCCTACTCGATGTTGTCACTTTACACTTTGTTAAAACAACATTTAAGATATTATCGTTGATGATAGCACATCCCTCGCTTGAATCCGTAATTAATATACGATGATATTGTTACCATCTATCCTTCAAATTATACAGCCCAGATACGGCCCTGGAACCAATGTCAGGTCGCAATTTTAGCTAGTTCTGATATGCACACCAAGAAAATGAATAGTTCCTCCATGTCAAGGGGGTCAAAAGTGCCTTTAAAGATCAAGAAGAAAAATAATAATAAGAAAAACATATTCAATTTCCAAAGATTATATTCTTATTATATTGCAATATAAAATGAAAACTACATTAAGTGCAGTGCAATATACTACATTACTCACACTGGGAGTGCATGCAATAGCTTGTGATGTTTCTCACCAGAAATTGTTTTCTCTTTCTTGTTCCTTGCTATTGTTGTGCAGATGAACGGAGTGCAGAACAAATTTGACCATGAGGACAATGAAGTATATTCTGTTTTAAAGTATTAACCAAATCAAATAAACTCTGGCTTCAATAGTAGGCTAGTCAACTTATAGTAATAATAAATGAATTAGGCGAATGGTTAAAAAGTATCCCTTAGAGAGTCGCGTGATGTTCTCTGCAGCTCAGCTCCCTCCGTAACCATGTAAATCCACTGAGAACCTGACACAACAATTAACAGAGTAACATTTGGACTATGCGGTTCTGAGGCCAAATGGACCCTGGAGCCCTTTCTGTCAAATTCGGGTTAAAGTGGAATGCCCATGTAGGCTGGTCCTCCGAGCCTACGGACACACGAGGTTCACTTCAACAAGTTCTGCTCATTTTGTGTTTCCAAACTCACCGGCTCGTCCGTCTGCTCCTGCTGGTAGTAATCATCATAGTCGTTCTGGCTGAAGTCGCTGGCGAGGTTTGAGTAGAGGAGATATGCCAGAAACACAGCTATTCCCAGTAGGTGCATATTGATTAAATCCAAGTGTTTATGATCCAAGAACCATAGAAGGGGGCATTTAAAAAACCCTCCCCTGTGTCTCCGTCTGTCGCTCCGTCTGCCGCTGATAGCACTCACCTCTCTCTCTCTCTCTCTCTCTCTCTCTCTCTCTCTCTCTCTCTCTCTCTCTCACTCTCTCTCTCTCGTGCAGGTCTATGTAACCGCTGTGAATGAAAGCCTGGTCATATGGGAAAAGATCAGTCGTGGGTCAGTTAGGACCGTTAAGGCGCAAAAACAAACTGCCTTCAAAATAAAAGCCTACAACCGGCCACGAAGGAACAGTTCCAAAAGGTGCAGGCCTATCCATATTTTCTACTGACCTCTGTCGCTAACTGATTGAAATTGCATCGAAGATGCCATATGACAGAGCCCTTCACCCTTTGCACGTTACCAGTTTATTTTATAGGAACTATTATCTGGGCTTCATGAAACAAGGGATAACATCTCAGGACTCTTTTGAAAGGTTTCATAACACTTCTAAAACATGGCTTTACATAATGATAAACAGGAACTTTTGGGTAATATGCATTTATAAATGCGGGACCCCGAGGTGATAACATTACTCTTGTTTAGGCCTATGTCTTTATTATACAAACATTTACTTGAGCTCAGTATGTCCTAATCAAAGCGGTCAGTCTGACAGGTGTGCCTTTGTGCACACCTGTCAGACAAAAATAAAAATAAGTCTGATCAAAGCAAAGAGTTGCAGAATGAATAGGAGACAGAATCATACTAACATACTTTGTGCTTGAGCCTGCAGGGACCCTTCTGTGTCTTTGCACTGCAGGTCATTGGCACCATGCTGTCATCTGTGGGGACTGGCCAGCCAGTGATTGAACAGATGACCCACTGATGAAGGCTGTTGTATTTGCTGCTTTGCCCTGTTATACTAACAGAGGGGCTATGTCGTATTACCCGTGCTGCAGCGTTGTGTTCTTGTACTCAGGACATGGGAGCTTCAGATTCAGAAGTACTAAGTTCAGACCTGTGTGCATTCCAGTCTGTATGTACTTTTCATAACTTCTGGGTCACAAAGTTGGATCAGAACACACAGAGAAAGTCTTCCGCAGGTAAGAACTGCCATTTCAAGATTACAGCTTTAACCCCCTGTGCAACATGGGCCCATTTTTTCAATGGCATGCTTAAGTCACAGTACACTGCTGAACCAGCTATGTTCTGGCCAGGGCATCCCATTTCTCCTCATCCTTATCGACCCCCTACCCGCCCACTGAGGACTAAGTAGGCTACAGACTGAGGATCGATCGTGTCGTGCCGTAATAAATAAGATCCCTACCACTAACAATGCAGTGCTGCCTCACAGAAAATATTTTTCATCATACCTGGAGAAGGAGTATGCAGAGATTGAGAGAAATCTGAAGGCCGCGATAAATGAGGTCGACTTTGTGTCAACTACCGTGGATATCTGGACTGCTAACAACAGAATCTATATGTGAGTAACGCTCCACTGGATCAGTAGATCCACATTAGAGCGCAATAAGGCTGCTTTGGCATGTAGGAGAATTTGCGGTAGACACACGCAGGGGTGGATTACTGCACGGGCACACCGGGCACAGGCCCAGGGGCCCAAGGGCTCAGGGGGCCCTTAGCCAGAGATACTGATAGTAACTTTTCATGTTGCATAGTCAAAGAGCTCAGTCACTCATGTCAATAACAGGGTCCAGAAAGTAATAGCCTAAACATAAGTATACTCCTCACAATTTAACAAGATAGAAATCACCATGGGACCCTCAACTAGTAGGGGAGAAATACAAAAGCAAGTAAAAAACAACAGCATTAGTAGCTCTGTCTAAGGGGCTCCATGAGGGGCCTTGACGGCCCCCTCACACATACAGAAATAAGCTTTCTATGTGTGAATTCTAAATTATTCATAAAAAGTAGCTATCCACCCTGTATCTGTTGAAATGGGCCCCTCCATCATAGAACATGGGTCTGACCAATCTGTTTAAGAAAAATATGAATAATGTTCCATCTGCATCTCAGGATTTGATATAGCCTCTAAAATTTCCTCTCAAAGTGCACCAGATTGATGCATTTTACTTTAAAAAGGTTAAAAAAAAATCCGGGGGGGGCATGTCCCCGGACCCCCCAACATGGTACAGGGTCCCTCCAACAGTATCCCAAAAACCTGTGGGAAACACTGACTTCCTTAATATGTTTTGCCATTAATCGTATGTATCTGTGCGAAAAAGTCAGTGTACCGGACTGGATAGGGAGGAGTGGGGGGCCCTTTAAGAGTTTGTGCCCAGGGGCCCATTGTCTCATAATCCGTCTATGGACACACGTATGATGTTATTGGTGCAGAAATCGAAAACATTCACTCTTCATATGGACTACTGAACAAAGTAATTGCAACAGTGACTGATAATGGATCCAACTTTGTCAAAGCATTTAAAGTTTATCAGCCTGTCAAAGAGTCCGATGATGAGACTGAGGAGGAAGTGTCCATCCCCACAGATGATGATGATGTCACCTTTTTAGATCTGTCTGAAATCCTTTCGGCTGAGGATGAAAGTGATTGCCAGCTGTCTCTTCCCCCCCACCACAGGTGTGCTTCACACACCATCAATTTAATTCCACAATTGATGTGGAGAAATATTTAACTTCCAATGCAGAGAGCCAGGCTGTGTATAGGAGCAGCACAGCTAAATGCACAGCTCTTTGGACCAAATCAAGTAGATCTACCCTTGCATCGGTAACAGTGGAGGAAGTCAGCAAAAGAAAGCTTCTGGTACCAACATCCACAAGGTGGAATTCCGTTTTTGATGCTGTAAAGACAATTGCAGAAATCCCCATGAGTGAGCTGAATACTGAGTGTACCAAGCTGGGAGTTACATGCATCAAAGACAAAGAGTACCCATTCCTGCATGAATACTGCACCGCCATGAAGCCTCTGAATGCAGCCTTGGACATTTTACAAGCCGACTGTCCTTATGGTACTTTACTACCCACACTTGAAGTTCTGATGCAGAAGACCCTGGCTGTGAAAGATGATCTCTCCAGGATGACTGCAGGCCTTCCAAATGCCATAGTGCAGGTTTGTTCTATCTTTAAGCTAGTTAAAATGTATTGCATCATCACACTATTCATGAACATGCAACAGAATATTCATTATTATCATTGCAAAAGAAGATTAAAACAAATACAAAATGTCAGTAAGTAACTTAAAACTAATTAAATCCATAATATTGACCCCACATTAGGCATAGTTTGCAAGTAATTCAATGACATAATACATAGTAGGCCTTGTAGGCATTGACATATCAATTATATTTTTCAGGCTATCCAGACTCGTTTTGCTGGTGTGTTGGACGGCAAATATGTGCTTCTCGCAGCTGTCAGTTGTCCAAAATTCAAACTCCGATAGATGAGAGATGCAGGTAGGAGGGAGCAAGTAAATGAGCTTCTGACAGCAGAGTGCCACACAACTGCTCCTGCAGCACAGAGCCCTGCCAGTGTGCCCACCACATTTGCAAGCCAAGGTGAGATGCACTTTTGAGCCAGAGGAGACCTACTCTGCAGAAAAGTAGGTCATTTTCTTGAAAAATAACACTCCAACCTCATTAAGTGCTCTTGTGGGGTGGCTTTTCAGTCTGGGAGGTTTGGTACTCACCTCAAAGTAGTTTTGTGTATGAATAATTAACCCAAATCACATTGGATTTGAGCACAAATATCTCTCTCCTCTTTTCATAACAATGTCACTACAACTCATAATGTTTTCCTGAAAGTGGACCAATACCAATTCAGAGGAGATAGAGGTAGAAGTGTTGAGCGGAACACAGTCCACAGTGTGAGCAGGTTCAGATGAATTCACTTGGCATGGTGCAGAGAGATATGAAGTGACATAGTTATTAGGCCTTGGACTGCACACACACACACACACACACACACACACACACACACACACACGCAGGGGGGTCTCTCCAGCTCAAAATGTAGCCAAGACCCTGTTATACTGAGGAATGGTAGTATGTGTGGGGGCCACTCTGTAGATATTAAAAGGATATGAAATCCTTCAGCGGGGCCAACATTCCAAAGTATTACAAGAAACACACACACACACACACTAAGGCCAACATTGAAACAGGCTATTTTCCTTGGGGTATATTCAGTTTAGATTAAACTGAGGGAGTTAGAAAGAATAATATTGAGCTAGAGTCATTCAGAGAAAGGGATTTATCTATTTTTTGTTTAGACAAATAAAGAAATAGTCTTTCATGAGCAGATTTATTTGTAATGTGACTTTACATCAGACACAGTGTGTGTGTGTGTGTGTGTGTGTGTGTGTGTGTGTGTGTGTGTGTGTGTGTGTGTTACTCCTTAGACCCAACAGGGATTACTATTTGGTTTTACATTGTTTTGATTGGCTTGTTCCTCAGAGGTCAAGGTTCATTCCAAGGATTGCAGGACAGACCAAGTGTTATTGACAAAACAACAACCACAAGTGTAACCAGCAGTATCAACAATCAAAGATAAAGGCATATCATCAAAGGACTGAACATTTTGCCATTCCCAGGGATTCAGTTAAGGGAGAGGAGGGGATATCCAACCACTGACCTGGATAATGATGTCACATCCTGGCGCTAAGGTGCTGGGAAGTGTAGTCACGGACATAACACTCACATGGCTACAGTATGTCAACTATCAGCTCTAGGTAAACAAAAGACTACAAACAGGGAAGTACTATGAAGACAAGAAATTACATTTTGTTTTTTAGGTCTGTGATGAAACAGATAAGCCTCAATTTCATCCAATGTATTAATTCACACTGACACTGAGACGGACAGTCAGCTGGTTCAGAGGACAGAGACGGTTCAAAATCCAATAACTTTTGATGAGGATTCCAGAATCTGATTAGTATTGGAAGATATTAAACATTGGAAAATGCTTAATATTTTTCATATTGTGTGTAAGTCTGTACTTGGCCATCCATTCCAACTGTGGGAATTTTTATTCTACCGGAACTGAACAACAATGGGCAAGGTTGTAAGAGGGTGTGTGTGTGTGTGTGTGTGTGTGTGTGTGTGTGTGTGTGTGTGTCAGCTATGTGAAATATATTTGAAGTATAAAATGCTACGAGCATGATACCATTCGTGTTGTGAAGGTCTGAATGGCTCAAGTGGAGAATAAACTAAGAAGTCATGGCATGGAAAAGGGCTGTAAAAAACACACATAAAAACAGTACATTGCAGGTTAGCAAAACCATCAAATGAACACCACAGGAGAGCTTTCTTTTTTGAAGTAACACTTTTTTGCTTACATTGATTATTACTGATCTTAGGCTGAATATATCTAAACTCCTGTGTACTACTCCTGCTTCTCAAGCTGTATGCACCGCCGGCTTGATCAGCTGTGCCTCACAGAGCTGAAGAGAATGTGAAACCTAACTAACCTCAGCTAC